>WNWK01018059.1:0-40920 GCA_009830355.1 Cherax destructor
GACGTTGGAAGTGAAAAATTCCCACTTCTCAGAATGGCTAAATGACAAGTGGATGAGGACTGAAGGCAATATCAGGTGAAGTGGATGAGACTGAGAGGCAATATCAGGTGAAATGGATGAGGACTGAAGGCAATATCAGTGAAGTGGATGAGGACTGAGAGGCAATATCAGGTGAAGTGGATGAGGACTGAGAGGCAATATCAGGTGAAGTGGATGAGACTGAGAAGCAATATCAGGTGAAGTGGATGAGGACTGAGGCAATATCAGGTGAAGTGGATGAGGACTGAGAGGCAATATCAGGTAAAATAGGATAAGTAGGACGCAAGAGACAGTTTGTCAAGTTATATTCACGTAACCGAGGCCAGAAATTTAAGATTCGAGGCCTGGTCACAGACGGGCCTCGGGGCATGACCCCGGAACCCTCTCCAGGTATCCCAACTGACAGAGACGTTGTGACACGTGAAGATCTGCTATTTTTACGATGTGACGTGTGAAGTTGGAATCAAACTAGAACTCTGTAATAATCTTCCAGTTTGTCTCGTGTTGATATTTTTTTTAACCATCGCGAATTATTTGCATACAGATCATCAGGAGCCTCAGATAGTATTGCTCGAGTTGATCTTTGTTTAGTCAAAGCAGCTTTTGACGGAAATAACTTTCTGGATTCAATGTTTTCAACAAAGCTTGCACTCGTAAAAAAAATTGTCGAGCAACTCTGAAGTTAACAGTGAATTGAATTCATGCACTGATAGCATGATGGCTCAGTATATGATAAAATTCAAGACAATGAAAATTCAGTTCAGTGTAGTATAGTCCCCCCTAAACAAAGACACAGAATGACCTTTCTTGCATGACAAAATTAATGAAATGATAGCTCAGAAAGACAATAATTGGTAAATCTAATGCTCCAAAAATCAATTGAAACAGTCTGTTAAGAGCCTAAACAGCTAATGGACTGGCTAACATAAATTATCAAGTCGGTTAATTATAAAAAACAACAACACTGGATCTCATTCTGATCTCAGATAGTGACCTCTTCCAATCATGCAAAGTAACAGAGAAACTAGAAAACAACAACTGATCCAAAATTAACACAAATTTTAGAGATACAAAATAATGTTTATGATGGTTGCCAGTAAGTGAGGAGTTTACTTCAGTAAGGTGATCTAAAATATAAGTAATACAAACCGAATCAAACTATTTAAGTGTATTAATATGGAGCAGACTGAAAGCAACAATTCTAAATATCAAGAGAAATAGCATGAAAAGGATGAAACAAAGCCAGATTGGATAAACTAGGTGATAATGTAGTCAAAAATTTAGAGCGTTGATGCCACTCGCCTAGCAACATGACTATTGAGCTACTGACCCAGCAACTCCCCTGATTGTTAGATAAAAGGACACACGAGAGACTAATGTGTCATTTTATTGTGACAACGTTTCGCTCTCTATGGCTTACCACACCTCACTCGCCTAGAGAGAGAGAGAGAGAGAGAGAGAGAGAGAGAGAGAGAGAGAGAGAGAGAGAGACTCGTCCAGTAACGCACTTAGGTGTCAACACACTCACCTTTGAAGCACCTGCTTAAAACGTTCTTTCCATCTCCATCTCTCTCTCTCTCTCTCTCTCTCTCTCTCTCTCTTCTCTCTCTCTCTCTCTCTCTCTCTCCCCCATCTCTCTCCCCATCTTTCTCTCCCACCCTCTCTCCCCCATCTCTCCCTCTCTCTCCTCATACCTCTCCTTCTCCACCTTCCCTCCTCACTTCTCCCTCTGGTCCGAAACCTCTCTCTCTCACTTTCTCTCCATGAGGACTCGAAGTAACCTGCGACCAGAGGAGAAGGGTCCTGGTGGGGGAGTGGATGGAGGAGCAGTGCAGGAGGATGGAACAAGAGTGGGGGAGAAAACTAGGAGAGCTTTCTGCAAAAATGGAGGCAGAGCTTTCTGTGAAATTGGAAAAGAGGTTGGAGGAGAGGAAGAATAATTGGGAGTCGCAAGTCGAAGCTGCAGTAGCCAGGATAAAGTTCCTGGAAAATGAGGTAAACAGGCTGAAGCAGGTTACAGGGGGGTCAACCAGAAAAGACACAGCATTAGGGCGGCCCATCGGGAAGGAAGGTGATATAACTTACGCTACAACCGTAGCTGCCTACCAAGCAGGGCCAAGGAGTAATGGGTGTGAGCAGCTGGGAGCAGGTGGAGAGGGGAATAGGGCAAATGCAGAGGTAAGAGCATGCCACCAAGAGCTACAGGAAAAACAAAGGGAGAAAATGGCCATGTACAGACAGGAACCAGAACTGCAGAGGGAAAGGCAATGGGAGGAGGAGAGGGCAAAGGCAGTGTTTATTCATGGGCTGAATGAGAGAGAGGGAAGGACACACACTGAAAGGCGGCAGGCAGAAAGAAAGGAGATTGAGAACCCTCAGGACAGAAACAGAGAGGGACAGAACCCTCCAAGAGAAAACACGATTGAAGGAAACGGAAGAATACAGGAAGGTGTTCCTAGACCGGGACAGAACAAAAACAGAACGACAGCAGCTGAGGGAGAGGACACAAAGGCGAAAGGAGCTTGGAGGAGAGACAAGGACAGAATCAGCAGAGGACAACCAGAGCAGGGTAGAGCAACAAGAGTGAGCAACACAGAACCACCCCCAACACCCAACAACCAAGCACACTATCCCAATACAAACTACAACCCACACTCACACCCCCAACCCAACATCCCACTATAGAATCCCACAGTCCACCGCCAGGTCCCCTACCCTCACAGACCCCCCAAAACACAGTGGTAGAGAGGCAACTGAAGGTATGGTACACAAGTGCTGATGGAATAACAAATAAGTGGGAGGAGTGGCACGAAAGAGTCAGAGGCATCACCAGACATAATAGCTCTCACAGAAACCAAGCTCACAGGCATGATAACAGATGCCATCTTTCCAACAGGATACCAGATCCTGAGGAAAGACTGGGGGGGGAACAGAGGGGGTGGAGGAGTGGCACTGCTGATCTTAAGCCAATGGGATTTTGATGAGCTGGAGAGAGAGGAGACAGAGGAGAAGCAGGAGATTACATAATATGAATGCTATAGTCTGGAGGTCCCAAGGTGGTAATTGCAGTAATGTATAACCCACCCCAGAACAGCAGGAGGCCAAGGCAAGAGTATGCTGAGAGTAATAGAGCGATGGTTGACACACTGGCTGAAGTGGCCAGAAGGGCTCATGCGAGCAGGGCAAAGCTACTGATCATGGGTGACTTCAACCACAAGGAAATAGACTGGGAAAAGTTGGAGCCACATGGGGACCAAGATACGTGGAGGGCTAAGATGATGGAGGTGGTACTGGAAAACTTCATGTACCAACACGTAAGGGATGCTACCAGGGAGAGAGGAGAGGATGAACCAGCGAGATTGGACCTAGTATTCACCTTAAGTAGTGCAGATATTGAGGACATCACACACGAAAGTCCACTCGGGGCCAGTTATCATATGGTTCTAAGCTTTGATTACACAGTAGAGTTACAGGTGGAGGGGAGGCAGAAGGGCCAAAGAATGAAGCCAAACTACAAAAAGGGACTACGCAGGCATGAAGAACTTCCTAAATGGGGTTCAGTGGGACAGAGAACTGGAAGGGAAATCAGTAAATGAGATGATGGAATATGTGACAACAATATGCAAGGAAGCTGAGGAGAGGTTTGTACCCAAGGGAAACAGAAACAACGAAAATGCCAGGATGAGCCGTGGTTCACCCAAAGGGCAGGAGGCCAAACCAAGTGTCCCTAGGGAATGGAAGAAGTATAGAAGGCAAAGAACCCAGGAAAATAAGGAGAGCAGTCGTAGAGCCAGAAATGAATATGCACGGGTAAGAAGGGGAGGCCCAACGACAGTATGAGAATGACATAGCAACAAAAGCCAAATCTGACCCGAAGCTGTTGTACAGTCACATCAGGAGGAGAACAACAGTCAAGGACCAGGTGAACAGGCTGAGGAAGGAAGGAGGGGAGGTCACAAGAAATGACCGTGAAGTGTGTGAGGAGCTCAACATGAGATTCAAAGAGGTGTTCACAGAAGAGATAGAAGGGCCTCCAGAAAGGAGGAGAGGTAGGGTACACCATCAAGTGCTGGACACGATACACACAACTGAGGAGGAAGTGATGAGGCTACTAAGCGAGCTAGATACCTCAAAGGCGATGGGGCCGGATAACATCTCTCCATGGGTCCTGAGAGAGGGAGCAGAGGAGCTATGTGTACCCCTAACAACGATCTTCAACACGTCTATCGGAACAGGGCAACTACCTGAGGTATGGAAGACAGCAAATGTAGTTCCAATCTTTAAAAAAGGCGAAAAGAACGTAGCACTAAACTACAGGCCAGTGTCACTGACTTATATAGTATGCAAGGTAATGGAGAAGATTATCAGAAGAAGAGTGGTGGAGCACCTAGAAAAGAATGAGCTTATCAACGACGGCCAACACGGTTTCAGGGACGGGAAATCCTGTGTCACAAACTATTTGAGTTCTACGACAGGGTGACAGCAGTAAGACAAGAGAGAGAGGTGGGTAGATTGCATATTCC
Source organism: Cherax destructor (assembly GCA_009830355.1). NCBI lineage: Eukaryota > Metazoa > Arthropoda > Malacostraca > Decapoda > Parastacidae > Cherax > Cherax destructor. The sequence continues at coordinate 4,563 of WNWK01018059.1, forward strand.
TGGACTGTAAGAAGGCATTTGACACAGTTCCATACAAGAGATTAGTGCAGAAGCTGGAGGACCAGGTAGGGGTAACAGTGAAGGCACTACAATGGATCAGGGAATACCTGTCAGGAAGACAGCAGCGAGTCATGGTACGTGGTGAGGTGTCAGAGTGGGCGCCGGTGACGAGTGGGGTTCCACAGGGTCAGTCCTAGGACCGGTGCTGTTTCTGGTATTTGAGAACGACATGACGGAAGGAATAGACTCCGAAGTGTCCCTGTTTGCAGATGATGAGAAGAATTCAATCGGACGAGGACCAGGCAGAACTACAAAGGGATCTGGACAGGCTGCAAGCCTGGTCCAGCAATTGGCTCCTGGAGTTCAACCCCACCAAGTGCAAAGTCATGAAGATTGGGAAGAACAAAGAAGACCGCAGACGGAGTACAGTCTAGGGGCCAGAGACTGCAAACCTCAAGCAAGGAAAAAGATCTTGGGGTGAGTATAACACCAGGCACGTCTCCTGAGGCGCACATCAACCAAATAACTGCTGCAGCATATGGGCGCCTAGCTAACCTAAGAACAGCATTCCGACATCTTAATAAAGATTCGTTCAGGACTCTGTACACTGTGTACGTTAGGCCCATACTGGAGTATGCAGCACCAGTTTGGAACCCACATCTAGCCAAGCACGTAAAGAAGCTAGAGAAAGTGCAAAGACTAGTCCCGGAGCTGAGGGGTATGACCTACGAGGAGAGGTTAAGGGAAATCGACCTGATGACACTGGAGGACAGGAGAGATAGGGAGACATGATAACGACATATAAGATACTGAGAGGAATAGACAAGGTGGACAGAGACAGAATGTTCCAGAGATGGGACACAGCAACAAGGGGACACAGTTGGAAGTTGAAGACTCAAATGAATCACAGGGATGTTAGGAAGTATTTCTTCAGTCATAGAGTGGTCGGGAAGTGGAATAGCTTGGGAAGCGATGTAGTGGAGGCAGGTTCCATACATAGCTTTAAGGAGAGGTATGATAAAGCTCATGGAGCAGGGAGCGTGACCCAGTAGCGGCCAGTGAAGAGGCGGGGCCAGGAGCTATGACTCGAACCCTGCAACCACAACTAGGTGAGTACAACTAGGTGAGTACATGCACAGTCATGAAGATTGAGGAAGGGCAAAGAGGACCGCAGACGGAGTACAGTCTAGGGGGGCCAGAGACTACAAACCTCACTCAAGGAAAAAGATCTTGGGGTGAGTATAACACCAGGCACATATCCTGAGGCGCACATCAACCAAATAACTGCTGCAGTATATGGGCGCCTGGCAAACCTAAGATTAACATTCCGACATCTCAATAAGGAATCGTTCAGTACCCTAAACACCGTCTACGTTAGGCCTATATTGAAGTAGTGAAGTAGGCAGCACCAGTTTGGAATCCACACCTAGCCGAGCACGTAAGGAAATTAGAAAAAGTGCAAATGGTTTGCAACGAGACTAGTCCCAGAGCTAAGGGGCATGTCCTACTCATCAACAAGCTTTGCTGGTTGTGATCCAGATGTAAAAGTTGTATTTTTACCTACAAATACAACATCTTTAATACAGCCATTGGATCGGGGAGTAATTAAGTCCTTCAAGTGTAACTACACAAAATGTTATGAAAAAACTAGTTGCATCAATGGACTCATCAATGTAATCATCAATGGACTGGAATAAATTTAACATTGCAAATGTCATCAGCTGTGCTAGAAGTGCATGGAATGAAGTGCCCCAATCTACATTAAATGCAGGCTGGGGAAAGTTATGGCCTTCTGTAGTTAATTATTTCGCTGGTTTTCCCTTGCTAGAAAGTCAGATTCAGGAAAGTGTTCAGTGACAAGGAGATTACCAGGTGATTGTTTTGAAGATATAAATGAAGAAGTGACTGAGCTCTTAAAAGATGAAGAAGAGAGGAGTCCAGAGGAAATGTTGGCAGAGCTCGATGCACATATACAAGGGAGCCACATAACAGAAGAAGAATCTGAAAAAACAGTTAACATTGTAGCAGTTACGTGAGCAGTTCCATATTATTGGTAAAGTTGCAGACTTTTCCACTGAAGAGGACCGTAACAAATTTAGAAGCAGTGCTTTGAAACGGGGTCTAGACCAGCTAATGATGCCTTACCGTCAGCTGAAAAATGTACTGCAGGGTAAAAGAACCCAGAGATCCAGAACCTCTACCAACAACAATACACCTCAGCCCAGTAGGGCTAAACCATGCATCTCCATTCTCTTCACAATCATCCACAAACACCAGCATCCACAATTTAAAGGTAAGAAATACTATTATTTCTGTTGCATTTGTAGTCTTAAGCAGTAAAAAACATAATATATCATGACAATGAACTACAATTATATATTCACTTTTATTTTTGTAAGATTTGTTGGTCTGTTGGGGCTTCCAGGAATGTAATCCTATTTTTCCCATAAGTTCTTCAGTTTATATAACACGGTTTTACAAAAACAGCGTTTTCAGGAACGTAACTACTGTACATATATATATGTCGTGCAGAATGTGTAAAACTTGCGATTTTGTCATAAATAGCAACACTCTAATTGCCGAATAAGGCAAGCGAAAATTTGTGCATGCAATAATTTTTCAAAAAGCATCCTGAACCTAACGAAAAAATATATTTCATTGTGTTTGTTTATTATTAAATTATTGTTAACTTGTCTAAAATATATTTAGTTGGATTAGGCTAAATTAAATTGCGCTTGTTATAATAAGTTATTTAAGGTTCTTTTGGTACAAAATAATTAATTTTTACTTCAACATAAATGAAAATATGTTTCTTTAAATGTATAAGAGAAATTTTTTAGAAAGAACTTAATTTTAAATGATTCCTTGCTAATTGACCAGTTTTACCTATTCTGCACATTATGTATATACCGAGAAGCACAAAAATATTCTGAGATGCTTTAGTCCACTCGGCCATCAATGCTTCGGACATCAGGTACCTAGTATCACTGGCCATGTCACCCATGATACTAGCACATACGTGGTCATGGAATATACAAGATTAATTTCAGTTCTCTTCCCGCTTGGAATACCAGTCTCCATGAGCTGTATATATTAATGCATCCATAAACGAGTGGTTGCAGCACAAACAATGCTATGACCAGTCGGGGATCAAATCTCCGATATTCTAGCACCCATCCCGTGCTAAATGCAACATAAACATGGTGAAATGTATATATGCATCATAGTAGTTGGAAAAGACTTGCAGTTTCCAAGTCATGGAATTTTTTTCAACTTTTCTGTAAAAAAAATTCAACATCGTCAGCAAATGAATTTCGGATCATAATATAACATACAATATTATAAAAATCCAGTATAAATAGAACTGTAGCCAACAAAAATAAAGTTTTTACTCAAGAATTCAAATTACTAACTTTCTTTACGTAAATTCATTAAATACATGTATAACAAAAGTAATGTAAATCTGTAATCATTCCTCCTTGCTCGTGTATGGCTCTCCTGCACCAGTGTCCAGCAGTAGTCGACCATCAAATTGGTAGTCAGGGTTCCCTGATATCTTCTCTCCATGATGAATGTGTGTTAGTGAAATCGTTCTCCGTGGGAATTTATTTCACATAAACTGCATGTGTTGGTGCAAAATTAATTTGAATTCAGCATCCCAAAACTTGTTAGAAACTCGCGTTAAACGTTAAGCTAAACCTTTGTTGGCCAGTGTCATTAAACTAGCTAAGTTGGGAAGTGTAGAAATATCTTTTGTAAAGTAAGGTAGTTACTATTTGAGGAAAGTTACAGTATGCTAGTAGCAGGTTTCACCAACCAGTGTAGTGTGTATTCATACATGCAGGATGGGAAGAGATTGTTAGTCAGCCCGGAACTGATCCCTTCAGACCCCTTCCTGGGCTCCAGAGAGAGTTTTGCTCACTGTCTGCGTGTTATACAACGAAAAGAGATGTTCTTTGACGGCTACGACAGCGTTACTTATTTTACATCTCACTTCTGTTTCAGTTTCGCTTGGGGATCCACTCTTTCCTGAGTCCTTGTAAAACCTCGCTTCCTACTAAGGAAGGATTGGAGATTTCTTTTGTTTTGCTTGGGGATTTACCCCTTCAAGTTTTCTGGGAATACCTCACTCCCTACTCGGGAAGGACTGGAGATTTCTTTTCTGTTTCTCATTGGGGATCCACCCCTCCCTCTGTCCTAGAGGGAAGGAGTCTAGTTCCCTGCCCAGGTGATGTACTGGGAGGAATGGAGATATTTTCGGCCATTGAAGTGTTTTATTTTAGCTTGGAAATAATGTTGCTGATCCGGCTTATTACGGAAGATTGATGAGTAAGACACAAGAGGAACAGTTGTGTATCTTAATTGTTGAAACGTTACTCCTACACGGTAGACTTCTTCAGTCCAGTACAGAGTACAGCCTGAAGACAGCAGATTTTCTGAGTCCGTCTAACGTTAGCTAAATGGACCTAAGTTTCCAAAAGAGACATTTTATCTAGGTATATTGAAAATGATATAAAGTACCGACAAGTTGATGAGTTAAACACATGTGCAATAGTTAGGTATCTTCACTGTTGAAACGTTTTGCCCATGCGGTAGGCTTCATCAGTCAAATACAGATAAGAATGCAAGCAACAGGAGCAGTGGCAAGGTAACGATGATGCAATCAGTCCATCAACCTTTGATCAATAGTATGAGGTGGTTAGTCCCTCAGCCTAGAGAAAAGTTCGGCTCCATGATCTTGAACGATATGAAACTGAAGCAGGAGGATGGAGTCATAAATACTGTCGAAGGAGAGGTATGGAAGATCTCCAACCGTTGCAAATGTGACTCCTCATATTATCTGGGTGTTGTATTGCTACGTATTGTCTCACTCCCAATGCTGCTGTGTATGATAATCTATGTAACTGTATTTGTGTATACCTGAATAAACTTACTTACTAAAATCTCTCTATCTGAGTTACAATTATTATTAATTATTCATTAGGCATCACTAAACCCGTATGGATCACAGAGCTCCAGCCACTGTAGATTGAGATTTAATACTGATATATCGTCTTCTTTAATAAATATTTGTCGTGCCATTAATAATGTTAACAGTAGTAGCGTTAATGATGTTAACAGTAGTGCCATTAATGATGTTAACAGTAGTAGCATTAATGATGTTAACATTAGTGATATTAATGACTTTAACATCACTAATGTTAATGTCAATAACATTAGTGATGTTAATGACGTTAAGAGTAGTGATGTTGATGACGTTAAGAGTAGGGATGTTAATGACGTTAACAGTAGGGATGTTGATGACGTTAACAGTAGGGATGTTGATGACGTTAACAGTAGGATGTTGATGACGTTAACAGTAGTGATGTTTTTTATGTTAACAGTAGTATCATTAATGACGTTAACATTAATGACGTTAACATTAGTGATGTTAATGACGTTAACATTAGTGATGTTAATGACGTTAACATTAGTGATGTTAATGACGAAATGGGCCACACCTGCCCAAGCCATTTTGCATGACCTTTGTCCCGGGGTCAACACATCGTCCTCCGCGGGTGCACTGGGCCTCTTACCGGAAGCCCCCTCGTAATCCATGTCCCCATCACCATCTTCCCTGTGCACCTCTACGTCCGCCTCTACCACTGACTTATGAGGCACACGCCTTCCTTCTGCACCCACTCTACACACAAGAACAGTCTCCACCACAGGCGAAGTCACTGTCGTAGTCAGTAAATCCACCGGCGATGGGCTATCGAGGAGCCTCTGAATGTCCTCGAAACTGGGCAACACTAATGGCGGGGTCACCATCTCTTCCAATAGAGGTGACGTACCCTCGACACCACCAACTTGATCGTCCTCTGATGCCGGTGGCAACGTCGCGACGATCTCCTCCACCGCTTCACTCCACTTCCCATTTTCAGGTAGAACTTGCAGAACATTATCCACCACTGAAATGGCATCCTTCAGGATTTCACACACTCTTCCATCACGACACTAGGTGCTGCCTCAGTTTGTTCTGTCCGCTGCTGCTCCCTTCGTCGCTCGCATGTAGCAGCCATATGTCCAGGGCCACCACACAGACGGCACGTCCGTACCTGCCCTGGGTAGGTGACGTAGATTTGCGTCCTGAACGCCTCCAACATCACATACGAGGGTATAGGATGCCTCAAAGTCATTTTCAGGGAAAATGACCCCTCCAACATACCAGCATAAATTCATTGGGACCATCGCCCCACGTTGACAGCATGTATAGTTCCATAGCGTCCAAACTCCCGTCGTACATCCACTTAGTCCGCTTCGAATGGGATATTACGAAGGCGAACTCATGAATAATGTGCCGATACGTCACGTAGGCGCACCTCCAGGCTAGCGTTGATGACGATGCGCTGTTCTTGATACGTATCCACAACCTTCTTGTAGATATCAGGCGACACAAATTTCACAAAGATTCTTGCGGTACCATTCAGGGATATCCATACAAATCCTCGCTTGGGATCCCGTAAGTATCTCTAATCACGAGAGGTAGAATGACTTCAGTGTTGCTCGGATATACCGCACCTTTTAACAATTCTAAACAGACGGTGTTTACTCTCCTCCGGTATTCCGCCATTTTGAAGAAAACAAAACTTCACCAACCAGTCACCAGGGGTCACTTGCAGCTCACCTGGGACACCCTCGCTCTGTCAAGGATGGGAAGCGACTGTTGTGTCTTCGGCAAATTAGGTCAATTTTGTCTCAGGATGCGACTCACAACAGTCGACTAACACCCAGGTACCCATTTCATACAGATAGGTGAACAGGGACAACAGGTGTCATATGGAAACACGTAGCTAGTTCTTATAATGATGCTAACAATAGAGGTGTTAGATACAGTAGTGGGGGTAAAGGTGCTAACACTAGTTATATAAGGGCTTATGAAAGTAGATTAGATAATGGCGTTTACAGTAGCAGTGATAATGAGAGCAACAATATTGGGTAATGCTAGTGACAATAGTGGTGATATGGGACATAATAGTAGTGGTGGCAATGCTGGTGCCAATAGTAGGTGTGATTGTTGGTGACAGTAGTGGTGGTAATGATAACAGTGAAAGTGATAGTAAACAGTAGTTGTGTTATTTGAGGTAACAGAAGTGGTTATAATAGGAGTAACAGCATTGGTGTAATGATTGTAGTTAGAGTAGTTGGGATAATATTAGTAACAGTAGTTGGGATAATATTAGTAACAGTAGTGGGGATAATATTAGTAACAGTAGTGGGGATAATATTAGTAACAGTAGTGGGGATAATATTAGTAACAGTAGTGGGGATAATATTGGTAACAGTAGTGGGGATAATATTAGTAACAGTAGTGGGGATAATATTAGTAACAATAGTGGGGATAATATTAGTAACAGTAGTGGGGATAATATTAGTAACAGTAGTGGGGATAATATTAGTAACAGTAGTGGGAATAATGTTAGTAACAGTAGTGGGGATAATGTTAGTAACAGTAGTGGGGATAATATTAGTAACAGTAGTGGGGATAATATTAGTAACAGTAGTGGGGATAATATTAGTAACAGTAGTGGTGATAGTGGTAGCAGTAGTGGTGACAGTAGTGGTGATAGTGGTAGCAGTAGTGGTGACAGTAGTGGTGATAGTGGTAGCAGTAGTGGTGACAGTAGTGGTGATAGTGGTAGCAGTAGTGGTGACAGTAGTGGTGATAGTGGTAGCAGTAGTGGTGATAATACTAGTAACAGTTCGGTGATAGTGGTAACAGTAGTGGTGATAATACTAGTAACAGCTGGGGTGATAGTGATAACAGTATGGTGATACCAGTGGTGGTAACAGGTGATAACAATGATGACAGTAGTGGTGATAACAGTGATGACAGTAGTGGTTATATCAGTGATGACAGTAGTGGTGATAACAGTGATGACAGTAGTGGTGATAACAGTGATGACAGTAGTAGTGATAACATTGATGTCAGTAGTGGTGATAACAGTGACGACAGTAGTGGTGATAGTGGTGACAGTAGTGGTGATAGCAGTGGTAACAGTGGTGATAGTGATAATAGTAGTGATAAGTGATGAATGACAGTAGTGGTAATGGCAGTGGTAACAGTAGTGGTGATAACAGTGATGACATTATTGGTGATAACAGTAGTGACAGTAGTGGTGATAGCAGTGGTGACAGTAGTGGTGATAGCAATGGTGACAGTAGTGGTGATAGCAGTGATAGTAGTGGTGATAGCAGTGATGACAGTAGTGGTGATAGCAGTGATGACAGTGGTGATAGCAGTGATAACAGTAGTGGTGATAACAGTGATAACAGTAGTGGTAATAACAGTGATGACAGTAGTGGTGATAAGTGGTTACAGTGGTGATATCAGTGGTGACAGTAGTGATAGCAGGGATGACAGTATTGGTGATAGCATTGATGACAGTAGTGGTGATAGCTGTGGTGACAGTAGTGGTGATAGCAATGATGACGGTAATGGTGATAGTGGTAGCAGTAGTGGTGACAGTAGTGGTGATAATACTAGTAACAGTTCGGTGATAGTGTAACAGTAGTGGGATAATACTAGTAACAGCAGTGGGATAGTGATAACAGTATGGTGATACAGTGGTGCAACAGTGTGATAATACAGTAGTGGTGATAACAGTGATGACAGTAGTGGTTATAACAGTGATGACAGTAGGGTGATAACAGTGATGACAGTAGTGGTGATAACAGTGATGACAGTAGTAGTGATAACATTGATGTCAGTAGTGGTGATAACAGTGACGACAGTAGTGGTGATAGTGGTGACAGTAGTGGTGATAGCAGTGGTAACAGTGGTGATAGTGATAATAGTGGTGATAAGTGATGAATGACAGTAGTGGTAATGGCAGTGGTAACAGTAGTGGTGATAACAGTGATGATATTATTGGTGATAACAGTAGTAACAGTAGTGGTGATAGCAGTGGTGACAGTAGTGGTGATAGCAATGGTGACAGTAGTGGTGATAGCAGTGGTGACAGTAGTGGTGATAGCAGTGATAGTAGTGGTGATAGCAGTGATGACAGTAGTGGTGATAGCAGTGATGACAGTGGTGATAGCAGTGTTGACAGTGGTGATAGCAGTGATAACAGTAGTGGTGATAACATTGATGTAGTGGTAATAACAGTGATGACAGTAGTGGTGATAAGTGTTGACAGTGGTGATATCAGTGGTGATAGTAGTGATAGCAGGGATGACAGTATTGGTGATAGCATTGATGACAGTAGTGGTGATAGCTGTGGTGATAGCAATGATGACGGTAATGGTGATGGCGATGACAGTATGGTGATAGAAGTGATGACAGTGGTGATAAGTGACAGTTGTGGTGTTAACAATGACAGTATTGGTGATAGCAGTGGTGACAGTAGTGGTGATATCAGTGGTGATAGTAGTGGTGATAACAGTGATAGCTGTGGTGACACTAGTGGTAGTAGCAGTGGTGGTGGTGGTGGTGATAATGGTAACAGTAGTGGTGGTAATGGTATATGGTAACATCTATGTGGTAATAAATGGCTCACCAATATGACTCACCCAGGGTGAGTCATCAGTGGAGTGTTGCAGAACAACTCACTCAACTCGTCGTGGTGAGGATAGTCCAGCAGGAATAGTACAACACCCAAGATCATGCAAAGGATCCCTGCATGGTGAAGACACTGGTGCAGTCAGATCATATATATTACATTCAAATGTTGTTGTAGGTGTTGTTATTACTGTTATTTTTATTACTATTATAAATATATAACGTGCTTAGTCCGTGTTTGCTTTTCAGCACAAAATTTGTTGGATATTCGTTTCTCAGGACTAAAATCTAAGTTTTGAGTAAACTAGGAAATTCAGTTCTCTTTGCTAATATATGTATTAACATTCATACATACCGTGAAAACATGCATGTATATTTAGTAATATATTCACAAATACAATTATACATACATAAGGCTATCTGAATACATGGAACAGCAGGTAACCTGACTTACCATTTAGAAGTGATCTGGTGAGAAGAGATAAACATTAGTCATGTTCTTATAACAATTCGAAAACAGGCCAAATATAATCTGGCGTCTGGCTGTGTGGCTAAAGTGGCAGAGTGCGCGGGTTATAATCGTGCTGTGGACTGAAAAATAATGTTTGTAAAAAACACTATGTATAACTAAGTGGTACAGGAAACTGGTCATCGTGTGTAGTTTTTGAACTAACGTCAAGATTCAAGCGGTCACAGCCACACCATTCATTGTATCCAGATGAATTTCGTATTTGCAAAGTGCTTGTTCAAACCATTCTTAAAGAAATGGAGTATTTTTACATGTACAACTTTGGTATGCAGACAGCATCAGTGTTGCGCCTCTCATCATCACGCAGTTTCACGACAGTACATTATATTATACTTTAAAATGATGCTCTTTCTTTAACTGGATCGAATTTGTTTATCATGCTAATAGCTGAACGAGATCTCTGCAGACTCTCCGCCTTCTAAGGAAAATTATATGTTGCAGATGAACAGCCTCTGAAGAGAATCTAAAGGGAGTTCACTCCCTGAAAACATCTAAACATTTCTTCGTCAGCGACCTTCGGCTTATTTTATTTTATTAAAAAATATGAATACATTTTATCAACGTTTTAAAATACAGGATCATTTTCGGCTCTTTAGAATCCTAGAACAAAATTATTTTACTATTTTTTAAGGATCTTTGCCCAAGGGTCCAAGTTGTTTTTCAACTGCACCAAAATATTTGTAAGCAGGAACACATATTTTGTGCAGCACATATGTAACACAAGCAGTGAAAAGCCAGTTACTTTTAGACGAGAGCCTTGGCTCAACAACCATTGTTAGATAATATGATGTAGGCAAGATTTATGACTCTATTTGAAATAGGTTAGCACGCCTTAAAAACAACTATTTAAGTGTATAGTCTATATCAATTACCTCAAAGAATAATGCTTTATTGTACATGATTCTATTAGACCTTGCTATTGATAGTGTTATTGATGTTGATGACATTATGTGTACGAGTCCTGAAGTTGACGTCTACCAGAATAATACAGATTCTTTACAATTCATACCGGCTGGTATCTGGTTTCAATCGAATTAAAGCCAGCCAAGTTTTCTTGGGATGTCTGTTACGTGTGCTGGGTCTTCACAATGTGCATTTAAGTATCACTGTCCATATCAAGCTGCAACCATATGTTAACCCAGGTTAGGTCATCCTGTTACAATTTAAAGAGAGTTTTCTGCTCGTGAACTATCTTGAAACATTAAGTGCTTCACCAAATACTCATTCCTAAGCCGGTCTGCCTGAAACTCACGTGCACGGATTACTGCGGAGTAAAAGCTGTAATGGTAGAATTCCCGACAATATGTTAGGTAAATGTACACATTTGCAACAAATGTGACATTTTATTGTAGCAACGTTCCGCTCCCAGGAGCTTTTTCAAGGCTTGATAAATCTCCTAGAGAACGAAACGTTGCCAGAATAAAATACCACATTAGTTGTTCAGGTGAACTTTTACCTAACAGAGTGAATGCTGTCAGTAGGACAGATGGATATCCATTGCCAAGAACAGATGATATTGACCTTTATAGGGAGATGTGAAGTTAATGTCTAAGTGAGAAGTGTTGAAAGAAAGGGAGACAGAAGTTCTTACCTTTATTGTAATCGAGGGCTTACAAAAATTATAATACAATGGTGTGTTGGGAAACTCACCCACACCTTTTCAAATTAGTTGAAATGCGTGGAGGCTTACTTTAAGTCTTTTCATTGTCTGTAATATATGAGATCTGCACTTGTTGCGATTGAAAGGTTTGTTTACAAAACTCTATCAGACAGTTTGACAGAAAATATGCAGAGAAAATAGGGGCAAGGAAGGGCAACTTTTCTAGGTCATTTAATTTGACAAGGCTACGTGTTGCCTAATACAACAAAGGTAGAAGCCATAATAGCATCAAGGTACCTACTACAAATATAAATGCTGTATTGCGATTTCATGGCGTGGTCACGATTTACCAAAGATTTTACCCAATTTTTTAACATATAATTCTCATCCATTTAATTTCACTGAAAAGTCGAAAAGTTAAGTTTGTTGAGAGACTTGTCAGAATACTATTGAACGTTCTCCATAGCTCCATTACTACTGTAGATAAAATTTAATTCACCATTCATTGTACGAGTACATGCTAGTGAGGCGGACACTGTACTACTTCAGAAATCAGAGGATGAATTACATTCAGTTTATTTTCTTTTAATCTGATGAGGAATCAATATTATTCCAGCACCACAGAAAGGGCAACGCTCATCTTGGTGTTAACACTCGGACACTTTGAGGTATACCTGAGCATTATTACCTATACAATACTAGTATGCTCAAACCACAACACACTCATTTATGAACAGTTTAAAATGCGTAAATATACTCCTGTGGTGCCCCGTGGCCTGGTGGCTAAAGCTCTCGCTTCACACGACAAGGGTCTGGATTCGATTCCCGGCGTGAGTAGAAATATTGGGCGCGTTTCTTTACATCGGTTGTCAATGTTTCCCATCAGTAAAATGGGTACCTGGGTGTTAGTCGACTGGTGTGGGTCGCATCCTGGGAAAAACTGACCTAATTTGTCCGAAATGCTCAGCATAACAAGCGGCTTTTATATAGTAGAATGTCATTGGTGTCAGCTAGGCCTGCATACCTTGTACATGTACTAGTAGTAAATTAAGATATTGTTATTATTATGCATTGGGCTATGCAACATTAACCCGTTTAACAATGAGTGTGAATAACATTCTATCACACACATTTTTCCAGGTCACTTGTGCATGTGTAAAACCTTGTCTCTAGGAATATTTAATGTGTAACACCATATATCAAGGAATATTATATATGTGAATGCTTTATAGTAAAATACTTTTTTTTTTGTAGAGATTATTACCACTAAATGTATTTAAATGAACAACGCTAATAACTCTATATTATTTAATTAAGAGTAAAAAAATTATATGTTCCTGATAGGTTTAAGACGGGCACGCTCCACCTATTTTATTGCTAATTAGGTATGCAAGAACACGAATTTTTATGTGAAGCCAAAAATAACTTGCATATCAGAAATTTAGCATGGAAAGTAATTATGTAATTTCTAATTGCAGACACTCCTTTATGACACCCTTAAAATTTAATTTTGTTTCAAATTCAAGGATGGTGTCAAGGAGGCGCGGTGCAATAGACATTCAAAAGCCATTTCCCAACATCTACATCCAGAGACCTGACAGTCCAGGGTTTTCATGGAGAGCATCCCGGTCATAGCCTCTACATAACATACAAGCACTGTGCCATTTTTGTTATTGTATTCAACGCTACTCGATGCCTAGTGGCGACCCGCCTTTATCAGGAGGAACATGTAGCCTCACCCCCTAGGCTTCCCCAGCAAAATTAGACTTTTGTTAAATGTTAATACCTGGTCAAGATTTTTTAAGGCCATGTTTGAATAAGTTACGTGTTTAGTAAATAAGAAGGTGAAATATTAAACTAGTTACGACAGTGTGGATTTCTAGTTTTTCTTTCTTTCCTCTTCAAGGATGAGAAATGATTTATTTAATTCTTATTCTTTATATTTTGCGACCATGGAGATAGTTGTACAGGGTATCGTAATAACGATAAGTTATGGGAGAAGACTCATTCATATAGCTGAGCCTTTTATAAAAAAGAAAAAAGTTTTGCTATGAGTGATTTCTTCTGCCTTAGTACGCAGACAACTAAGAAGAAAAACATGTATAGATGACATGAAGTGAGATGAGAATCAGCTGCAAGAAGTGGGATCACATGACGTGAAGCAGGAATTAAGTAACGTGTCATGTTGTTTGGTATCACATGATAACTGTGTAGAAGGTATTTTCAGTGTTTTGAAAATAAATAGTTGTCTCAACCCTCGCTGCTGTCTTAACTAACCTATTTATGAAACATTTAGATGCTAACTGATCCCCTGTCTAGATGTGATACATTGACAACGTATTAGTCATGCCTAGGAACCTTAAGGTACTGTACATGTGTCACACCATGAGTAATCTATAACCCAATATTAAATTTACTGCTGAAGAGGAAAAATACCATATCTCACCCTTTCTCAGTTAATTACTCCACACTAGAGGGAACTGACTATTGATCAAAGTGCACTTTCTGTGATACTTTCTTTGCTCACTATGATAAAAAAGAACAAAGAGGGACATAGTTTAAATAATTTCTATCTCTCGATACCTTGAAGATTAATGCACATTCCCCACGCAAACTTGCAACCTTCTAAATTTTCCTCTCCACTTTATATCTAATTCCAGGACATGGGCAATGTGTGTCCTTGGTAGAAACGTTAACAACTCCACTACGGAAGGGTCTCCAAGATACACTGCGTTACCAGTCAGCAATGTGGCTGATAACCATAGAACAGAGAAGAGACCCAACCACTAGATACACTGTAGATGTGACAAATCCTACATAAGAGAAATGGAAAGGTCCCTCGAGCTGTGGATACACCCACAAAAATATGCTAGAAGCTATGATGATTTAAGCAATGCCTCTGTACAGCGTATCTGGTGCTGGGAGATGGCTTTATGCTTGAAATCCACAAAAATTACCTGCACAGACAGAAATGATAAGAAGCCTTCCTTAGAACAATATGAGTCACACCCACGGAAATCTCGCTGCGTCACTATCTCCAAGCAACTGACAGTTAAGATGTTGCCCGACTTGCATACTCATTCATCATGTCAAACTACCCATTTGTACCGATATGTGATCGATGCCATGCAGTTGACTACAATCTCGCTTCATATCACCTGTCTCCTGTCTTCTTATTATATATGGTCCCTTCCTTGTTGTATTTGTAATATGACTGAGGAAGCCACTCGTGGTGAAAAGTTTCATCTAATCGTCATAACTACACACATGTCTTCCTATACAGATCATAGAGAGTTTTAGAGCAACTTATACTTTGAGTTTTGGCATGCATCACTCTTTCCTCACCCATAAGTTACAGAAATGCTTTAGTTTTTGTGATGAGTTTTCCTCAAAGGAAGCAATCCTTTAATGTTAAGTCGTAAAAGTTAGGTCGTATAATTGTAAAATTTCTCACCCGATCAGAAATAAGTCAGCGTTTGACTTCATTTGGTTATTCTAGATTAAAATTAATTTAATGTTCATTTATGTACCTATAACATTTAAGTGTCCTCAAGACTATTGTTAAAAAAACATTATGTACACTATGCATATATAAAACTTACTTAACTTACTTTTTAAAAGCTGGTAAATCTTACCTGGAGAAAAGTCTAGATTAATTTTCACCTTAGTAGGTCCCAATTTGTTTTTCTGGGATAACTGGAAAAATTTAAATAATTCTTTTCATGCGATAATTTAAACGTTTCGCAAATAATTAGCTTCATCACTTCCAAGCTGAGCAACTTGAAGCTTAATGTGCTTGTGTATTTTAGGATATTTTTTTTTTCTCCTTCATAAGTTTGCATTATATTTTAGCTCTAATATCCCTATTTATAATTTTTGTTGATGAAATTTGAATGTTAGTTTCTATATGACGACTTGTAAATGCCTCTTCTGATTCCCATAAGAAGTTTGAATCTAATATTTAACTACATTATCAACTTATGCCGCAGCGACCAAAATACTTCTAGTGACAAAAATAACTGTATTGTCACATTTCGCTATTTGTAATATTTAAACTAGACAGATTTAACTTAAAAATATATTTTTTTGAATCGGGGAATTACGTAGTGTGGGGTGACTAACACAGTCTACCACCCCAGAGAATTTAGCTCTGTAGGTGACTGACATTTGTGAGGATTTTTCCACTTGACACCTGCCCTCTGTATAGCTTGTGTGTTTGTTAGAGATGCTGTTACGCAGTGTGCTGCACTAAAATTTATATAAACAAAATAATGTTTAATAGCTCCGGTATTATTCTGAATACAGACGTGTTTTATTCCTGTCAGTCAGAGTGGTCAGGACAGGAAGATGATGTGTGTTTAGGGCAGTAGGTTACGCACAGCAGAGGAAGCAAGATGTAGCGGTGTGACTATGTGGTATTGGGTAAGGTTTTATTAAGTGTATACTATAATTTTGTTAGTGTTTAAGTGCTCTCAGGTTTATTTGTAAGGCCCTAGTATGCAGAGTACTGTATGGTGTTTTTGCCTGATGGTAATTAATCTACCAGGCAGTAGTGAAGGGGGGGGGTGTATGTCATGGAGCCTCCCTGTTGATATATATTTTGTTTGACATATTAGTGATGGAGTGAATGATGATGAAAGTTTTTCTTTTTTGGGCCACCCTGCCTTGGTGGGAATCGGCTGATTTGTTAATAAATATGAGTGCATGCTACAGCATGCACTCATTGTTTAACAATACTAATTATTATATAAGGAAGGATATTAAAAGTCACCTATAAAAAATATATCTATATGTTAAAGTAAATTATAACCAACCACACTCCAGTTCACACTAGCACACAGGGAGGCTCCATGAAATACACCCCCACCCCCCTTCACTACTTATAATTTATATATTGAAGAGAAACTATAAAGGATTTTTCTGCCCGTCTAGAATTTGATAATGTGACAAGACCAATATAAAAATCGTATAAATTTTATCACTAATTTATGAGTTATGAAAACAATTTAATCAAGAATCCAAATTTTTGGTTTGGTAGATTAAAATTTCAAGATTGAGGCTTCAGCAGATGGTAGATGTATTAAGAAATGAAGGATGCTGCTTATCTCCTGCCTCATCATTCAGCCACCTGCTCATACCAAACTATCACTCATCCACCTGCTTATACCATACTTCATCACTCATCCACCTGCTCATTCCATACTTCATCAATCATCCACCTGCTCATACCATACTTCATCACTCATCTACCTGCTCATTCCATACTTCATCAATCATCCACCTGCTCATACCATACTTCATCACTCATCTACCTGTTCATACGATACTTCATCACTCATCCACCTGCTCATACAATACTTCACTCACCCACGAATATCACAGTACGACTTTAATTGTATCAGACACACACCTGTTATATGCCTTATACATAATTACTGTGCGTCATGGTCTCAGACCGGGCCGCGGGGCGTTGACCCCCGAAACCCTCTCCACGTATACCCGTAAAATGTCTGTTATTTGTCGACTATGTAACTTGTATATAACTATATCATAACTACTTTATACCTGCTATGTAACCGTTGTATAACTGCTATATATCTCATAACTAATTGTTATAAATATATAAGTTAATGCTTTTAAATACGAAACTTTTCCCATGATTACACACAAGGATTTTAAGTATAATGAAGTATATTCTAACTGCAAATAAATATAATTTCATATTAGGTTTAATTTGTGTATAATTGCGTATAATTATATGTTAATGAAAGGAATTAAGTTTCGTCCAGTAATGAGAAAGACAATGCATACACACCGACAGGTGTGTTCATCACAGTTACATACAACGTGAGGTGTATGTATCTCTGAATATACAACGAGAGAGATGTATTTCTGTTACACTGATAAGTGTGTGTGTGTCCCTCAGTGCGCATACACCCCTGAGTTGTGTATCTCTCAGTGGATAAATGTGTAGTTCCGAGTATATGTGCACAAAGCGTTTATTCACTATTTCAGCGATCGATAAGTAGTCGTAATGACCCTCGTACAGTAGATAGACTATAAAGCTAGCAAGTATACCAGGTAAGAAGCCTTTCAAATAGAAAAAAAGGCGTAAGAGAGTGTTTTTAATATATACAATTAATAACGAGAGTAATCTTACTGGTAACATGCGAGAGGTGTCAAGGATACAGTGACTACAGTAGGAGTATGTGTCTTAGCTACAATGAATGCTAGGTATGAAAGAGGCCTACTAACCAGTTATCTTTATTAAACAAATATTTAACCAACAGTGGTAAAAAAAAGTTTTAGACGATACAGACCAACCAGTATACACAGTAAAAAAAATAATGGTGTATACCGACAATGCGCGATATATCAAGGAAACACGAAATCGTAATAGCATTATTGTAAACAAAATCTATTAGAAGGTGAATAAATGATTTACAAAACTGATAAGTTGATAAATGAGACACTTGACAAATATTTGGGTATCTTTATTCTGGAAACGTTTTCTCAAACTCGTCATAATCTTTCGCTGTCACATTCACTGCTTGTCTAGTGGAGTGAGTGTGAGAATGACGGTAAACACTGTCGGCATTGAGCTGGTCCGTGGGGCGATTACGACGTAATCTGCTCCTGTGCTTTTGCAAACAATCATACGTGACACGTATGGGGTAGCGGACGAGGAATTATATGGTGTGGCTCTCAACAGAGCATTCTGAGTGTTTGTCAAATTGCTGTCAACAAGTGTGTACGAGCTGCTGGTGGATCAGATCCAGGATGTCTGAGTGGACGTCAATTCCTTGGTGAGCATCTGATTAATTGACGTGTCAAGACATTATACTTTGATAAAAGTGCAAATGTACCCTTTGAGGCTGACGAGACTGACCTATGATGTGATCGGTATGGGGTTGTCCACATGGCCCAACCAGGCAAGTGGGTGTAAGGTGTGTATGCTGGGCTTCTGGAGGGCACCTTCACCCTTGAAATGTTACGGCATCCCATACCGTCGTACGTGGTGCTGGAGGTCTTTAGGACACAGGTCATTGTTTCCTATGCTGGGCAATACAGAACTTGCCATCTCTGTGGTGCCTACGACCACATAGCTGCCCAGTGTGAGCGGTAGAATCAACAAAAAGGACTGGGGTGTAATGAAGTTCCAGGAGAGGAATGAAGGACATGGGCCTGGTTGTACATGGAGTGAGGAGGTGACCCGTGTAGAGATGATGGGCGGGGACCCAGAGCAACCTGTGATTGTGAGCCATGAGGATATCATTTTGGCTTGCGGTGAGGGGCGGCCCAGTGAGGACACAGCAGCAATAGATGTGGCCATGGAGTCGAAGTTGCAATCACTGTTTCCCACGTCTGAAGGGGAGTTGGTGGCTGACGTCGACCAGCGAGGGAGGAGTGCAGGGCCTATGGGCCCGGAGACACCTTGTCGGTCAATTGACACAGACTGTGTGGCTGCTGGCTGCACAGTGGACGTGGAGGTACATAGTGAGGATTCCCAGGAGGTGGAGATAGAGGAAGGTGGAGTCACGCACGCGAGCGGTGGCAATGTTGGATTCTGATGATGTGTTGACCCCAGCGCAACGGCCTGGGAAGAAGGCATGGGTGGAAGGGGCCCATGGTGGTTCTAGCAAAAAGGGCCAGGCGGTGGTCTGTTGGGGGTTAGGGTTGTAAGTGGTAAGTGGGGAAAAGGGGCTTGCAAGGGCCTGGAGGCCTAAGGGGAAGAAAATGTCACTGGGTTTGTGTGTATTCTGATCACCGGACAGTCGTGGTGGACTTTGGGTGGGATGGGTTGCCCAGGAGGTGTATGGGCTATTGGAAATTAAACACAGGCTCCTGGAGTATGAGGAGGGGCAGGGAGGTGTTGAGACATTTTGGGCAGTTCTCAGTGAGGATGGATGGGATGTAGGGGACCTGCTGGAGTGGTGGGATGGGGTGCCAAAGGAGCAGATACGTCAGTTTTATGTGCAGGAGGGTAAATGTATTGCAATTGACATATGGCCTACTTCAGTACTCGGAGGATCGGTTGGGGGGTGTTATAGGAAGGGTGTTCAGGGGAAGGTTATCCTGTGGAAGACATAGATATGTTGAAAGAAAGAATTCGCAAGTTGCAGAATGAGCGTTTTGATGCAGTGCGTCTGCAGAGGTGGCTGAAGAGGTGCTATGGGCGATCACCCATCGGCGTGTGTTACAGGGGCAGCAGAGACGATGGACAGCCACTGAGGTTGATCGGTTGGTCGTTCACTCGGGGGTGGGGGATATCGTGAGGGGCAAGTGATGCAGACAACAGAGGGAATGAGTGGTTATGCAGATGCATGGTTTTGAGGAATTGTCTGAAATGCGTCGTAGGGTGCATAGTGTCACAGAGTCAATATGGGTTGGCTGGCAGGTCAGTGGACATGGGACACAGGATTATTAAGGGGTTTGTGGAGGGCCTTGAAGGGGAACAGGGGGGATTGTTGGCATTGGATTGGCAGGGGGTGTATGATTGAGTGGAAAGGGAGGCTTTGCGGCATATTCTGTGGCAGGGATTCGGGGATGAAATTGTGGGGTGGGTGGAGACATTGTATCGGGGAGTGCGGGTGCATGTGCAGGTCAATGGTCGTGTGGGAGAGGCGGTGAACATGGGCCAGGGCCTTAC
This sequence comes from Cherax destructor, assembly GCA_009830355.1. NCBI lineage: Eukaryota > Metazoa > Arthropoda > Malacostraca > Decapoda > Parastacidae > Cherax > Cherax destructor. The sequence goes on from WNWK01018059.1 coordinate 24,886, forward strand.
TTAGACTCATATATGTGGGAGGGTGGGTTTGAAGGAGGTGGGGTGTTGGCTGGGGCTTGTGGGTTATGTAGATGACACAACAATTCTTGTGAGAGAGAAGACACACTTGAGTGAGGTGGGTGAGGTCATCCATACGTTTGGCGGGGCCAAAGAGATGCGAGTAAATGTGGAGAAATTGAAACAGGTGGGGCTGGGGGATTGGGTGGGGCGAGCGGAGTAGGGTAGTGACGTGGTGTGGTGGGTGGTGGATAGCTTAAAGATTTGTGGCATTGTATATGAAGGGGATCAAGTGCGAGCAAGAGGGGCAAACTTGGTGTGCATTGTGAAACGGGTGGAGCATTGGAGTTTGCAGCTGGCAATCGTGGTAAATGTATTACTTTTCAGTAAGGTATGGCAAGTGGTGGCAGTGTACTCCTTAACAGTGATGGCTATTACACGGATCTTAAAGAGTGTTCAAATTCACCTGGGGTTCAGGGTGTTATTAGCTGCGTCAAGAGGTGTTAATGCTGACAGTGCGACAGGGGGGGTTAGGGTTAATGAACTTGTGGCACCAGGTAAAATGTGTGTATTTGTGGCAGGAGTTCATGCATGTAGGGGTGTTGGGAAGCAGTTAGAGGTACTGATGCTGGGTTGAGAAGGTGGTATGGGAAACGGAGTTAAGGGAATGTGAGATGGTGTTGCGCAGGCTCATGTTACTTGGGAATGTATGGGTGTGGGATATCTGGCGTATATATATATATATATATATATATATATATATATATATATATATATATATATATATATATATGTCGTGCCGATTAGGTAAAACTTGCGATTTTGGCTTAAATAGCAACGCTCACCTTGCCATATAAGACAAGTGAAAATTTGTGTATGCAATAATTTCGCCAAAATCATTCTGAACATAACGAAAAAATATATTTCATTGTGTTTGTTTATTATTAAATTAATGTTAATGTATCTAAAATATATTTAGTTGGGTTAGGGTAAATTAAATTGCGCTTGTTGGAAATAAGGTTAGGTAGGTTTTCAAAGTCTCTCTTGGTACAAAATTATAAATTCTTACATTAACATAAATTAAAAATATATCTTTAAACGTATAAGAGAAAATTTTAGAAAGGACTTAATTTTAGATGAGTTCTTGCTAATTGACCAGTTTTACCTAATCGGCACGACATATATATATATATATATATATATATATATATATATATATATATATATATATATATATATATATATATATATATATGCAAAAAGATCACAGTAAAAGGTGATATCAAAATATGCAAGACAACCACTATGAAAAATAGAGGAATTCCAAGCGCTTTCGTGACCACTCACATTATCAAGGAACTATAAAAGGAAACATGACAAGCAGGCTTATAAAGGGGCAAGACTACACCTCACAGTCACATCATACTAACAAAGACCACACCTCACAGTACATAAGAAACATAAGAAAGGAGGAACACTGCAGCAGCCCTGTTGACCCATACAAGGCAGGTCCTTCACAATCCGTCCCACTAACAGAACACTTGCTCAACCCAATTTTCAATGCTACCCAAGAAATAAGCTTTGACAATTCCATTCACTCATGTGCGAGTCCCACTCAAATCCAACCCCTCTCACTCATGAATTTATCCAACCTAAATTTGAAACTACCCAAGGTCCTAGCTTCAATAACCCTACTAGGTAGACTGTTCCACTCATCAACTACCCTATTTCCAAACCAATACTTTCCTATATCCTTTCTAAATCTAAACTTATCTAACTTGAATCCATTATTGCGGGTTCTCTCTTGGAGAGATATCCTCAAGACCTTATTTATATCCCCTTTGTTAATACCCATTTTCCACTTGTATACCTCGATCATGTCTCCCCTCAATCTACGTCTTACAAGTGAATGTAATTTAAGGGTCTTCAATCTTTCTTCGTAAGGAATATTTCTAATGCTATGTATATTAATTTAGTCATTCTACGCTGAATGTTTTCTAACGAATTTATGTCCATTCTGTAATATGGAGACCAAAACTGAGCTGCGTAATCTAGGTGAGGCCTTACTAATGATGTATAAAGCTGTAATATAACCTCTGGACTTCTGTTGCTAACACTTCTTGATATAAATCCCAGTAATCTATTTGCCTTATTACGTACGCTTAGGCATTGCTGTCTTGGTTTAAGGTTGCTGCTTACCATCACCCCCAAGTCCTTCTCGCAATCTGTATAGCTAAGTTCTACGTTATTTAACTTATAAGTGCTTGGGTTATGGACACTCCCGAGCTTCAGAACCTTGCATTTATCTACATTGAACTGCATCTGCCACTTTTCTGACCACGAATTAAGTTTGTCTAAATCTTCCTGAAGTTCTATGACATCTATGTTTGAATCAATTATCCTACCTATCTTCGTGTCGTCGGCGAATTTGCTCATATCACTAGTAATTCCCTCGTCAAGGTCATTGATATATATTATAAATAACAATGGGCCTAAGACTGATCCCTGTGGAACACCACTTGTTACAAGTCCCCATTCGGATTTAACCCCATTTATGCACACTCTCTGCTTCCTATTGGTGAGCCATGACTCGATCCATGACAGCACTTTTCCCCCAATGCCATGAGTTGCCACTTTCTTTAACAGTCTCTGGTGCGGTACTCTATCAAAAGCCTTACTAAAATCTAAATAAACAATATCGAATTCTTTATCGTGATCAACAGCCTCAAAAGCTTTAGTGAAGAAGGTTAATAAATTAGTTAGGCAGGAACTGCCCCTCGTGAATCCATGCTGAGTATCATTAATCAAATTATGGAAAAATATACACATAAGCAGTATTCCATTGTGTCGGTATTTTATACCATTTGTTTCAATCAAATTATGGTTATCTAGATGGCTTCTAATATTATCAGATATAATTGACTCTAGTAATTTGCCTACAATTGAGGTCAGGCTTATTGGGCGGTAATTTGACGGTAGTGACTTGTCCCCTGCTTTAAAAATAGGAATTACATTAGCCATCTTCCACATATCAGACACTACACCTGTTTGAAGAGATAAATTAAAAATGTTAGATATTGGTTCACAGAGTTCCATTTTGCATTCCTTAAGAACCCTTGCAAAAAGCTCATCAGGATTTATTTTGTTTCAGTCGGTCTAGTTGTTTCATAACCATTTCGCTAGTGACTGTGATATTACATAATTTATCTTCTTCTGGGCCTCTGTAAAAATTAATTACTGTGATATTATTAATGTCTTCCTGTGTGAAAACCGAGAGAAAATAATTATTAAAAATAGAGCACATATCATTTTCCTTGTCAGTAAGATGCCCAAAGCTATTTTTAAGGGGACCTATCTTATCCCTAACTTTTGTTCTATAAACCTGGAAATAACTTTTTGGATTATTTTTTGAATCCCTAGCAACTTTAATTTCATAGTCCCGTTTAGCTTTTCTTATTTCCTTTTTAACGTCCCTCTTAATGTCAGTATACTGATTTATAAGATGACCCTCACCTCTTTTTATGCGCCTATAAATTCCTTTCTTCTGCCCTAAAAGATACTTGAGCCTATTATTCATCCATTTTGGGTCATTTCTACTTGATCTAATTTCTTTATACGGATAAATGTTCTTTGGGCAGCCTGTAAAGTGTTAAGAAAACTGTCATATTGATACCTCTCTTCTTCACCCCAGTCTACAGTTGATAAGTGTTCTCTAAGTCCATTATAATCTGCTAAGCGAAAATCATACATCCATTCAATGCTAAAGGAAATTGACTTGTGGTCGCTTGAGCCGAGTTCCTCTGTAATTTCTAAATTATTAACAAGGGTTTCCTTGCTTGCCAGAACCAAGTCAAGTAGGTTATTTCCCCTTGTAGGTTCTGTTACAAACTGCTTCAAAAAGCAATCCTGAACTACTTCTAAAAGTCGTTAGATTCTAAATTCCCTGTCATGAAATTCCAATCAATCTGACTAAAGTTAAAGTCCCCTAAATTACTACGTTATCGTGTCTTGTGGCCTTAACAATTTCCTCCCAAAGTAGTCTCCCTTGTTCCCTATCTAAGTTTGGAGGACGGTAAATCACGCCTAAAATCAATTTTTCACACCCTCTGAAAATTCTATCCAGACAGACTCTGTATGTGTTAATTCAGACTTTATACCCGTTTTTATGCAACAATTTAAATGATCACGGACATAGAGTGCCACCCCACCCCCTTTCCCGATACTTCTGTCTACTTGGAACAATTTAAAACCCTGAATGTGACATTCGGCAGGCAAGTCCCGATTTTTCATATTAAACCATGTCTCAGTTATTGCAAAACATCAATATTACCCGTACTTGCAACTAATCTCAACTCGTCCATCTTATTCCTAGCACTACGACTATTGGTGTAATATATATTTAGAGACCCTCCTTTCTCTTTACCCTTCCTGCTCATCTCTGTTTTCCACTATACCTATTACTGTCCTTGTCATCTAGTGTCACTAGCTTTCCACTATCCACCTTATTCTGCCTATTACTAGTTCTCCTACAACTTATAATATTACTACACTGGGACTTCTCTGTTTTCCCCCAAAACCCATACCACTAACTATTTCTAGTTTAAAGCCCTAACAGCTCCCTCCACTGCAGTTGCCAGTGCCCCCACCCCAGACCTGGATAAGTGAACCCCATCCCTGGCATACATGTCATTTCTGCCATAGAAGAGGTCCCAGTTGTCAATGAATGTTACTGAATTTTCCTTACAGTATTTGTCCAGCCAGCAATTGACACCAATTGCCCTGGACAGCCATTCATTCCAACTCCTCTCCTTGGCAAAATACCACATATGACAGGGTTCCCACCCTTCTTCCTAATTATGTCTATTGCTGACCTAAACCTGCTAGTCAGGTCCTCACTCCTACGTCTGCCAACATCGTTGCCTCCAGCACTGAGACAGATAATAGGATTGCTCCCATTACCTCTCATGATGTCGTCCAGACGGCTAACAATATCCTCCATCCCAGCCCCAGGAAAGCAAACCCTCTGTCTCCTACTCCTATCAATCAAACAGAAAGCCCTATCCATGTACCTAACCTGACTGTCCCCAACAACAACAATATTTTTACCTTCCTTTGTGTCTTTCGTCGTGACGCTCCCAGAAGTCGACTCACATTCATCGGGTAGCACGGAGAATGGGTTCGATGTTTCCACAACATTCTCCTGGGTCTTCGTTGTTTCTACCTCTCCACCCGTCCTCTTGAGCCTTAACTTTGTCCCATGCGTTTTAGCCACTGTCCAGGTTCCTTTCCTGGCTTGAGGATTCTCAACAGGAGGATTACTACGAATCCTCTTGTTTTCCTCAGTCAGTCGCTGTATCTCAAGCTTAGCTACCCTCAGTTCTTCCTTCAGCTGCCCGTAGAGTAGCTCAAGAGAGGACATCTTCTTCAGATTGACAGAGAGTTATATGTTATATTACAGCTTTATACATCATTAGTAAGGCCTCACCAGATTATGCAGCTCAGTTCTTCCTTAGTCAGAGGAGTAACAAGAGGACATTCTGTGCAGATGACAAAAACATAGACCTGAAATCTTCCATGAATTAAGATTAGTCCAATTCATCATTAAAAAAGTCATTCCCAAATTTTATTAATTATAAATGAATCAATTTATATAAACCAAAAGAAATATTCATATTATTTTCAAAACTACTTTTAATGAAACATGATTCTATTATATTCTCTCAACCATGGACTTGCTTGATACAACTTTCAAGCATTTTGAAAATCAATTGGATGGTTAAAGTCTCTCACATGAATAAATAGAGCATTAGAATCTTGTCCAGTTCTAATGCTATATTTATGTTGTTTAATCTTAGTTCAAGACTTTTACCAGTTTGACCATAATAAACTTTATCGCATATTTTACAGGGAATCTTATAGACACATCCGTCAGCATTTTGGGGAATTTTTATCAAAAGTCTTTTTACTGTATCAAGATTTTTAAATACAACTTTGATATTAAAATTCTTAAGAAAGGAAGGCATATCAACCAAGTTTTCATGGTAAGGGAGAACCAACATATTTTGGTTGAATAAGGTTGGTTGTCCCTTTTTGGATTGTAAAAGTATTCCTAGCTATTTTAAAAGATTTATCAATTATGTTTCTTGGGTATTTTAAATCATTAGCTATTTCATAAATTTTAGAGATTTCTTCATCTATGAACTCTGGACTACAAATACATAAAGCTCTCAAAAACATTGAAGAAAAAACCGACACTTTAACTCTATCTTGATGTGAAGAGTAATAGTGTACATAGGAACAATTATTTGTAGGTTTTCTGTAAATTTTGAATTTAAAATCAATGTTACCCTTAATAATAAACACATCTAGGAAGGGCAATGAGTTATTTACTTCGAATTCAACAGTAAAATTTATAGAATGAGCTAAGCTATTTAATTTAACAAGGAAATGGTTTATGTCTACATTCTTAGGCATAAGGCACAAAATATCATCAACATATCTATACCACTTAGCTCTATTGGGAAGGATAGTGTTAAGCAATCTTGTTTCGAAAAATTCCATATATAATTACTAAGAACAGGTGAAAGAGGATTTCCCATTGCCATACCAAACTTCTGAGTGTAAAACTCATCATTAAATACAAATTTTGCATCAACAATACAAAGTTTAATAAGTTTAATGATAGTAGGAACTGGCAATGGTAAATCATAATTAACCAGTTCTTCAGATAAGAATCTTAGTAAATCATCAACTGGAACTTTTGTAAACAAGGAGGTAACATCAAAACTAACCATATTGAAATCATTTAAATCAGTCAAGGTGCTTAATTTATCAACTAAATCTAAGTTGTTTTTAACATTAAAATTAGAGATTTTTCCAACAATTGGGCTCAAAATATCAACAACCCATTTAGAAAGTTTATAAGAAACTGAACCTATAGAGCTAATAATTGGTCTAACAGGATTACCAAGTTTGTGTGTTTTTATTAATCCATACATATAAGGTAAAGATGGATTAGTGGAAGTAATTTTTTAATTAATTCATCTTTGCCCTTCAATAGATGTTTTATTGTTTTATTGAAATTGCTATTAACAGTTTCTAAGGGATTCTTTCTAAGTTTAGAATAGGTTTAAAAGTCATCTAGGAGGTTATTCATTATATCTTGGTAATCGGTTTCTTTCATAATTACTATTGCATTTATTTTATCTGCTTTAGTAAGGCGCATTTTTTATTATTCAAAAGTGAATCATAAGACTTAAAAAATCTTTGAGGGCAATTGGGAATATTTTGTTTTAACATTGAGCTATATACCATCCCTTACTAATATTAATTTCATCAGTGGATAAATCAGAGGATTTTCTAAATTACATAAGGCTTTTGCAATTTCAACATTATTAAGTTTTTGAAGTTGCAAAACTTAAACCGAAACCAAGAGCAGCAGTTGTGACTGTGAGGTGTAGTCTTGCCCTTTTATAAGCCTGCTTGTCATGTTTCCTTTTATAGTTCCTTGATAATGTGAGTAGTCACAAAGCGCATGGAATTCCTCTATTTTTTCATAGTGGTTGTCTTGCATATATATATATATATATATATATATATATATATATATATATATATATATATATATATATATATATAATATATATATATATATATATTTTATATTTATATTTATATTTGTATCCTTGTTAATGTATTTTGACAATGTGTATCTTGAAATAAATTTTATATATATTTAATAAAAGATGGGGTGGTAGGAGAAGTGGAATATTCAAATGGCATCAGGAAGAAATCCAAATATTCAGAGTGCAGACACTGTACTTCCCATCTCCAGGACTCAAGTCCGGCCTGCCGGTTTCCTGAATCCCTTCATAAATGTTACTTTGCTCACACTCCAACAGCACGTCAAGTATTAAAACCATTTGTCTCCATTCACTCCTATCAAATACGCTCCACATGCTTGCTGGAAGTCCAAGCCCCTCGCACACAAAACTTCCTTTACCCCTCCCTCCAACCTTTCCTAGGCCGACCCCTACCCCGCCTTCCCTCCACTACAGATTTATACACTCTCGAAGTTATTCTGTCTCGTTCCATTCTCTCTACATGTCCGAACCACCTCAACAACCCCTCCTCAGCTCTCTGGATAATAATTTTGGTAATCCCGCACCTCCTCCTAATTTCCAAACTCCGAATTCTCTGCATTATATTCACACCACACATTGACCTCAGATATGACATCTCCACTGCCTCCAGGCTTCTCCTCGTTGCAACATTCATCACCCATGCTTCACACCCATATAAGAGTGTTGGTATAACTATACTCTCATACATTCCCTTCTTTACCTCCATGGACAAAGTTCTTTGTCTCCACAGACTCCGAAGTGCTCCACTCAACCTTTTTCCCTCATCAATTCTATGATTCACCTCATCCTTCATAGACCCATCTGCTGACATGTCCACTCCCAAATATCTGAATACATTCACCTCCTCCATACTCTCTCCTCCAATCTGATATCCAATCTTTCATCACCTAATCTTTTGTTATTCTCATCACCTTACTCTTTCCTATATTCACTTTCAATTTTCTTCTTTTACACACCTACAAATTCATCCACCAACCTCTGCAACTTCTTTCAGAATCTCCCAAAAGCACAGTGTCATCAGCAAAAAGCAACTGTGACAACTCCCACTTTGTATTTAATACCCCACACCTCTTGCCAAGACCCTCGCATTCACTTCTCTTACAACCCCATCTATAAATATATTGAACAACAATGGTGACATCACACATCCTTGTCTAAGGCCCACTTTTACTTGGAAATAGTCCCCTTCCTTCCTACACACTCTAACTTGAGCCTCACTATCCTCATGAAAACTCTTCACTGCTTTCAGTAACCTACCTCCTATTCCATACACCTGCAACATCTGCCACATTGCCCCCCTATCCATCATAAAGCCCCCTTGTTCATCTGCTATCCTGCTTTATGTCTTACTCTTAATTCTTTCAATAGTAACTCTACCATACACTTTACCAGGTACACTCAACAGACTTTTTCCCCTATAATTTTTGCACTCTCTTTTGTCCCCTTTGCCTTTATGCAAAGGAACAATACACGCTCTCTGCCAATCCCTAGGTACCTTACCCTCTTCCATACATTTATTAAATAATAGCACCAACCACTCCAAAACTATATCCCCACCTGCTTTTAACATTTCTATCTTTATCCCATCAATCCCAGCTGCCTTACCCCCTTTCATTCTACCCACTGCCTCACGAACTTCACCCACACTCACAACTGGCTCTTCCACACTCCTGCAAGATGTTATTCCTCCTTGCCCTATACACGAAATCACAGCTTCCCTGTCTTCATCAACATTTTACAACTCATCAAAATATTCCCTCCATCTTCCCGATACCTCTAACTCTCCATTTAATAACTCTCCTCTCCTATTTTTAACTGTCAAATCTATTTGTTCCCTAGGCTTCCTCAACTTATTAATCTCACTCCAAAACGTTTTCTTATTTTCAACAAAATTTGTTGATAACATCTCACCCACTCTCTCATTTGCTCTCTTTTTACATTGCTTCACCACTCTCTTAACCTCTCTTTTTCTCTCCATATACTCTTCCCTCCTTGCATCACTTCTACTTTTTAAAAACCTCTCATACGCTAACTTTTTCTCCCTTACTACTCTCTTTACAACATCATTCCACCAATCGCTCTTCTTCCCTCCCGCACCCACTCGCCTGTAACCACAAACTTCTGCTGAACACTCTAACACTACATTTTTAAATCTACCCCATACATATTCGACCCCATTGCCTACACTCTCACTAGCCCATCTATCCTCCAATAGTTGTTTATATCTTACCCTAACTGCCTCCTCTTTTAGTTTATAAACCTTCACCTCTCTCTTACTTACTGCTTCTATTTTCCTTGTATCCCATCTACCTTTTACTCCCACTGTAGCTATAACTAAAAAGTGATCTGATATATCTGTGGCCCCTCTATAAACATGTACATCCTGAAGTCTACTCAACAGTCTTTTATCTACCAATACATAGTCCAACAAACTACTGTCATTACGCCCTTCATCATATCTTGTATACTTATTTATCCTCTTTTTCTTAAAATATGTATTACCTATAACTAAACCCCTTTCTATACAAAGTTCAATCAAAGGGCTCCCATTTTCGTTTACACCTGGCACCCCAAACTTACCTACTACACCCTCTCTACATGTTTCTCCTACTTTAGCATTTAGGTCCCCTACTACAATTACTCTCTCACTTGGTTCAAAGGTTCATATACATTCGCTTAACATCTCCCAAAATCTCTCTCTCTCCTCTACACTCCTCTCTTCTCCAGGTGCATACACGCTTGTTATAACCCACTTTTCACATCCGACCCTTATTTTAATCCACATAATCCTTGAATTTACACATTTATATTCCCTCTTCTCCTTCCATAACTGGTCCTTCAACATTATTGCTACCCCTTCCTTAGCTCTAACTATCTCAGATACTCCTGACTTAATCCCATTTATTTCTCCCCACTGAAACTCGCCTACCCCCTTCAGCTTTGTTTCGCTTAAGGCCAGGACATCCAACTTCTTTTCATTCATAACATCAGCAATCATCTCTTTCTTATCATCCGCACTACATCCACGCACATTCAAACATCCCAGTTTTATAAAGCTTTTCTTATTCGTTTTTTTAGTAAATGTGTACAGGAGAAGGCGTTACTAGCCCATTGCTCCCGGCATTTTAGTCGCCTCTTAAGACACGCATGGCTTACGGAGGAAGACTTCTTTTCCACTTCCCCATGGACAATAGGGGAAATAAAGAACAAGAGCTATTAAGAAAAAGAAGAAAAACATAGATGTGTGTGTATGTATATATATGCATGTGCATGCCTGTGTAGTGTGACCTAAAGTGTAAGTAGAAGTAGCTAGATATACCTGTTATCCAGCGTGTTTGAGACAAAAAAAAGACACCAGCAATCCTACCTTCATGTAAAACAGTTTCAGGTTTCTGTTTCACAGTCACCTGGCAGGACGGTAGTACCTCCCTGGGTGGTTGCTGTCTACCAACCTACTACCTGTATATATATATATATATATATATATATATATATATATATATATATATATATATATATATATATATCAAGACAACCACTATGAAAAAATAGAGGAATTCAAGCGCTTTCGTGACTACTCACATTATCAAGAAACTATAGTTCCCTTTATAATGTGAGTAATCTCACAATCTCTATTTCATAGTGGAATCTTACATATTTGATATCACCTGTTTACTGTGATCTTTTTTCATATATATATATATATATATATATATATATATATATATATATATATATATATATATATATATATATATATATATATGTCGTGCCGATTAGGTAAAACTTGCGATTTTGGCTTAAATAGCAACGCTCACCTTGCTATATAAGACAAGTGAAAATTTGTGTATGCAATAATTTCGCCAAAATCATTCTGAACATAACGAAAATATATATTTCATTGTGTTTGTTTATTATTAAATTAATGTTAACGTATCTAAAATATATTTAGTTGGGTTAGGCTAAATTAAATTGCGCTTGTTGTAATAAGGTTAGGTAGGTTTTCAAAGTTTCTCTTGGTACAAAATTATAAATTTTACATTAACATAAATGAAAAAATATATCTTTAAACGTATAAGATAAATTTTTAGAAAGGATTTAATTTTAAATGAGTTCTTGCTAATTGACCAGTTTTACCTAATCAGTACGACATATATATATATATATATATATATATATATATATATATATATATATATATATATATATATATATTATCCTATATCTTGTGAAACATCAGTTACTTAATTACGTGTGTTTTGTGATACGTTTCATGGAAGCATGTATTATAAATGCTTAGAATATTATTAACAAAGTTGTTTACAACGATATTAATGTTTTGGAGAATATTACGATCTCTCCCCCGATGAGTTTCCTACAGCTGGGTGAATTTGTTAAATTATATTTTAGCAGATAATTAGACATTACTATAAAAGATGCAGAAGAGTAGGCTTACTGTCCTTTATGGTGCGCAGCTCTGTAGTCTAGTAGGATAATGGTCGATCCCAGGAAAAGTTACCATAGACATGATTTGGTGTCATTTGAAATAGAATTATGTCCTAAGTCTCATACTGTTTACAGGGATTTAAAATATGGACCTCATTAATCTCTGTCAAATGAATTAGGGACTTGAGATATATTTATTTTTCCAAAACATCAGTTTAGTCATCAGTAACCAAAAGAGGTCATTGTTGTTTTAGCATTCACCTTGACATCATGCTATGGCATTAAATATTTTAAACTATCTTTGTGACAAGAATACACATTTGTGACACGTGGATTCTTTCATGTCAGCTTGCACTTGCATCGCTCAAATGTTAGGACTTTTGATGATTCTATATCTTTATCAGTGAGGATGGTTTCAATGGATCCAGTAACCTCCTTCCAACCCCACATTCGGCTTTCTACGCTGTCCCTGTTGAGATGGTACCATATTACATCCTGAGAGTCGACTCGTAAGTTGTGGCAGTGGGCTGTACGGTCGGTAGGTGGCATCATTGCCATATATCTGGCACACTTCAGAGCAGTGAGCATCCTTCAGAGAAATTAACGAATTTCAGCGTCATCAGCATCTCCCTTTGTGTTTAATTACATGCTGATGGTGGATGACAAAATTGATGCAACTGTGAGTTGCTTCAGCTGTCTCACTATGCTTTTCCATGCCTGTATGTTGGTGACGTTGTGTCGCAGCTCTGAGCATGAATGAGTGTCTGAATATCTACAAGCATCCTGCCGATAGGGTACTTTATACAATGTACCTGTCTTGAGCTTTCCATCCTGAGCAAGTTAACAGCCATGCAAGTATCCCAGTGATAAAGCAACATGATGGATACGTCAGCGTCTTTATTAGACATGAAATGCTCAAGACAGTTTTCATGTTCAGTAACACTGTCACCACTCTGGTGGTTGTTCTTCAGTATGTTCACTTAAGGTGTTGGTAATATTGTTCAGTTCATATAACCTTCACACTCGCCATAGATTCTAAAAAAAATACCGTACTTAGGTTATTTATTAAGCTGTTCGTACACAAAATAATTCCTGCATGCTTTTTTTAGTATTTCAGTAGCTATCAACGTGACTAAAAGGCAATATCATTTGGGGTCACTTATAATCACCCAAAATTCACTTGACAGAAAAAGAAAGACCACAATCATGAAAAGACCTTTTTTTTTTTAAATCCTCGTGAAAAAAAATTCCTCGAAAGAAATTGATGTGGATTTTAAATAATGCGGGACGTATTTCCTCACCAAATGACTCCAAAGTTATATCTATGAATTTTTTTCAAGGTTTGACTGAAGTTTCAGCTTCTACGGAATTACTACTCACGCTCACCTGCATCGCTTACATATCTGTCAACGCTTTAACCAATTTTTAAAGAAACTCCTACTTCAATAGCGCTACCTGATATTATGTTCAACTCGTCTTCAGCTCCACTGCCAAGCAAATGCTGACTATATTATTTCTAAATCTGAATCCCGTGACCGAGATCTTCAAACACTGGGCGTCTGACTGACAAATTTCACAGAGTTATAACACATTCGGCGGCCGACTAAGACAATGGGAGAGAAACTTAACACGGTATGAGTGAGGCTAACACAGTGGGTAGGAAAGTAACACATTGGGCGGCAGACTCAAACGCAGAGGGGAAGTTAACATATTGCAAAGCAGACTAATATATTGGGAGGGGGACTAACACATTGCGAAGGAGATTAACACATTGAGAGTAACATATTGCATGGGAGATGCACGTATGTTAAGGGAGATTCACACGTTGGTAGGGAGATCAACATATTGTCCAAGAAGTTCAAGCACTGGACTGGAGGTTCAGAATATTGATCAGGAAATTCAAGCAATTAACAGGAAGTGCAGGTATTAGATAGGTTCAAATGTTGAGCAGAAAATGAAAGGTGAGCAAGACACATGTCAACAGTTAGGTATCTTTAGTGTTGAAACGTTTCGCGCATACATTAGGCTTCCTTAGTCAAATACAGAGGAGAATGAATATGGAGACAGCAGTAGCGGCGAGATAAAAATGTGATCATTCTATCAAGAATGAGGTTGTAATTTTCGAGGGTAGTCAGTCTCTAAGCCTGAAAAAAAATCAGCTCTATATAGTTTGGAACAATGTGAAGCTGAAGCATAAGAATGGAGTCTTGAACACTGCCGAAGATGAGTCGTTGAAAGTCTCGAAGTCAATGCTCCATATTTTTTATTTATTAAATACAAATGTGTAATCCATATTCTACATACCCCATTTGATTATTAATCTCTTTTTGTTTTTTATATTATTGGCTCATCCTCCAGCTCCCTTCATCAGACGTACCGAATTCGTACCGTACAGTTCCGTACCGTTCTGCTAGTCTTGCCTGAGACGTGTGTGATGCGTGCGTGCGTGCGTGCGAGCGAGAGAAAAAAACATCGCCAGTGTCGTGAAAATTAAATACGAAAATACACTTCGCAAATCAAAACATGGTTCGCTAAGCTTATCAAAATCTCTCACAATCCTTCACCTGGGATTAGTATTGAGCAGAAACGTTGGTGTTGTCAAAACAGCGCCACACTGCCACCTTCCCTTTGTTTTCTCTCAAAATTTCCGGATCTGCTGCTTGCACCTAAGACCCTTATATTTTCCCATGTTATTTTTTTTACTCTTATTTCAGAGAGGTGACGGATTCTGAGCGATTATGAAAAGCTTTGACACATATTTTCTCATTTCTGGAGGTTATTTTGGTATACGAATAAATACATACAAGGCCAAGCAACACCAGGCTATTATGTTAGTGTATGTGTGTGTGTGTGTGTGTGTGTGTGTGTGTGTGTGTGTGTGTGTGTGTGTGTGTGTGTGTGTGTGTGTGTGTGTATGTGTGTATGTGTGTGTGGTGTGTGTGTGTGTGTGTGTGGTGTGGTGTGTGTGTGTGTGTGTGTGTGTGTGTGTGTGTGTGTGTGTGTGTGTCGAATAGGTAAAACTTGCGATTTTGGCTTAAATAGCAACGCTCTACTTGTCGAATAAGGCAAGCGAAAATTTGTGTTCGGAGAGGGAAGGTAGCGTGTAGACACGCTACCTTTCCTCTGAAAAAACTCTCCATCAATCTACCTGTTGACGTTCTTGCAACATTGCATAGCTCAGATGACGCACAGAGACGTTTGAAAGATATGGAGCTAAAGATTTCCATCTCCCGTGACTTGTTTTGCATTGTTGTGATCGTCTGTCTGAGATTGTAACACACACATCCAGGCGCGCGTTAGAGTGTAGTGGGACACAAGGCTCCGTGAATCTTAATGTTTTTAGGTCGTACATTAGCTCCTAGAAGACAGTGGTAGTGACAGGGTCAGTGAACAACCCTACAAGTGATAACCAAAGTTGGTAACTAAAAAAATGCGGGAGGAAGCCTGAAATTCCAAAAGAAAATTTGAAAGTGCTAAGCTTATCAAAATCTCTCACAATCCTTCACCTGGGATTAGTATTGAGCAGAAACGTTGGTGTTGTCAAAACAGCACCACACCACCTTCCTTTGTTTTTCTACTCTCTCAACATTTCCCGGATCTGCTGCTTGCACCTAAGACCCTTATATTTTCCCATGTTATTTTTTACTCTTATTTCAGAGAGGTGACGATTCTGAGCGATTATGAAAAGCTTTGACAAATATTTTCTCATTTCTGGAGGTTATTTTGGTATACGAATAAATACATACAAGGCCAAGCAACACCAGGTTATTCTGTTAGTGTATGTGTATGTGTATGTGTGTGTGTGTGTGTGTGTGTGTGTGTGTTTGTGTGTGTGTGTCCGAATAGGTAAAACTTGCGATTTTGGCTTAAATAGCAACGCTCTACTTGTCGAATAAGGCAAGCGAAAATTTGTGCTCGCAGAGGAAGGTAGCGTGTAGACGCGCTACCT
>WNWK01018060.1:0-40918 GCA_009830355.1 Cherax destructor
ACAAGTGTTTAATTGTGATGAAACAGGCCTGTTTTGGAAGAAAATGCCAACAGGACCTACATTACTCAGGAGGAAAAGGCACAGCCAGGACATAAGCCTATGAAAGACAGGCTAACTTTGATGCTTTGTGCCAATGCCAGTGGTGATTGCAAAGTGAAGCCTTTACTAGTGTATCTTTTTGAAAATCCCGAGTGTTTGGCAGATGTGGTGTGAGCAAGTCTAACTTGTGTGTGATGTGGAAGTCTAACAAAAGGCTTGGGTCACAAAGGACATTTTCTTAGATTGGTTCAATGAAGTGTTTGGCCCCAGTGTGAAGAAATATCTATTGGACAATAATTTGCCATTTAAGTGCCTCCTGATAATGGACAATGCTCCTTGTCATCCTCCAAACTTGGTAGAGAAATTGTGGAGGAGTTTAAATTCATCAAAGTGGAAGTTCTTGCCCCTAATACCACTCCTCTCCTCCAGCCCATGGACCAGCAGGTCATTTCCAACTTTAAAAAACTCTATACCAAAGCAATGTTTCAAAAGTGCTTTGATGTGACCCAGACATGAACATAACTCTAAGAGAATTTTGGGAAAAAAACATTTCCATATGCTGCATTGTGTACACCTTATAGGTAAGGCTTGGGAGGGAGTGACTACCAGGACTTTGAACTCTGCCTGGAGAAAATTGTGGCCAGACTGTGTCCTAGAGAGGGATTTTGAAGGTTTTGGGGCTGAGCCTCAGAACCCTGAGCCTGAGCCTGAGCCTGTTTTGGAGGAAATTGTGGAATTGGGCAAGTCTTTGGGGTTAGAGGTGAGTGGTGAGGATGTGGAACAGTTGGTGGAGGAGCACAAGGAAGAGCTAACCACTGAAGATCTGCAAGAGCTTCAGCAGCAACTGCAACAAGAGACCACAGGTCAGGACAATGGTTCAGAGGAGGAGGTGGAGGTGGAACAAAATGGAAGAATGTGCCTTCTTCAAGGATTAGGAGATTTGTGGAATGTGGAGCAAGGTGCAAGCATTTATGGATGAATATCACCCTAACCATGCTGTTGCAGGCCGTGCTGGCAACCTGTACAATGACACTGTGGTGTCCCACTTCAGGGATGTTTTAAAGAATCGCCAGACACAGATCTCCCTGGACAAATTTGTTGTTAGAAAGAGGTCCAGTGACTCTCAAGCTGGTCCTAGTGGCATTCAAAGAAAAAGGGAAGTAACCCCAGAAAGGACTTGGTACCTGCAGTGTTAATGGAAGGGGATTCCCTTCAAACACTACATACTACTCCACCTTCTCCCTCCTCACTTCCTCCACATCAACAACTCTTCAATAAATGTAAGTGACATGTTATTGTACAATATTTGCATGTGTATTTATGTATTCTTTATTCATTTATTTATTATTTAATGTCCAAAAGTTCTAAAAATATTTTATTTAACAAATTTTGGAAGTCTTGGACGGATTAAATTTATTTCCATTATTTCTTATGGGGAAAATTGATTCGTGTTACGTTTGTTTCGTCTTAAGAAATGCCTCTCTGACGGATTAAAAACGTAAGTCGAGGTACCACTGTACATCTTTGAGAATCCTAACACGGACTGTTTTCTGTCGAGACTTTATTTTCCCATATGCTTTCCACCACCTCCACACATTTTGTTAACAGTGGAGACACTCCACACCTAAACTTACACATTTACAAGGAACCCGTCCCTCTACCTACCCATAATACATTAAATTATAGCTGCAGCTAATGATACACATGATACAACATCTTGAGGATATTAATGTCAGCAGCATGTACTTGTATAAACTTAAAATCATGTACATCGGTTTCAGCGAGAACTCGCTACGTAACCTTGACTAAATGTTTGACACATTATGTATAAGCATCTCCTATGCTAAGTCCTTCTTGGCATATTATCACATGTATATATATCTTATAGATCCTAATAAAAGTTAACAACAGATGCCACTACTCGGAATTCCAAATATCACCTTGTGAAAAACACATCTTTGCAAGGTTTGGTGCATGAACTTGACAATCATGGCATCCATCCTCAGCCACTATATATTGTATCAGCCCCTATCCAGCAAAAGAAGTGCCAGATCAAAAGGGAAGCCCCCAAAACATTGCCCCTGACATAACCCCCCCCCTTCCCTTGCCCTACGTCTTCCAACCTACACCCTTCCACCTTCCAATTCCATCCGATTCAGAAGTCCAAGTCATCTGTCCAAAAGTAAAAGTCAACTGTCGCCCTTGTGACCCCCCTCTTCCAGGTACCCTTTCACACCTACCCACACTGTATTCCTAACATTATCCGCCCGCTACCCCTCACCAAAGAGAATCTAGCCCCCTCTCTTTATTACCTTAACTGCAGCAGCTTTTCAACAGTCATCTCCCTGTACTCCACCGGGAAACTTTTAACCCAATCTCCTCCCATATATCCCCTCGTTCCTACGCAGCCGTACAATAAAACTCGCTGCAATGGCCCTTATCCTAACATCTCCCTCACACTCCCTCATAACCCATGACAAGTGAATATATTCTGCGGCCAGATACCTGATCGCCCTAATAACATCTTTTCCGACACCACCTATGTCCAAACTTAACACCCTCAGCGTGATCAACCCCCCTACCCCCATCATTCGGATCACTTTTCCAAACCATGACCTCACGCCTCCTAGCTCCTCACAGAAATAGATTGTGTGGTAAGCTGTCTCGCATTCCCCACATCTCTCACATGCTCCCTCACGTATCAAGCCCATATCACACAACACCACTCGCGAAGCGAGTATCCCATGTAGAAACTGAAATACTGACACTCTTGTTTGCAGCGCCAAACGCAATTTCAACAAACCTCTCCATACATTCCGCCAATTATACATTGGGAACACTTCCTCTCCTCTCACTGGCCCGGATCCCCCGCCCCTGTCCTTCCTTCACGAGCAACAAGCATCTCTCGCATATCCTCACACAAACGTAAATCCTTCCCTCCCCACCATCTACATACCTCTGACATGACTTTTCCTATCCTACATCCTTTCACACTCGCTTTCCCCAGATACCTCTGTTTCACATACATACCTATGACCATCTGCTTTACCGGCAATAAACCTATTCCACCGTCATGCTGTGACATCATGACCGTCTCTTTCGATAACCAATATCTTCCAAATCCCCAAACATACCTTAACACTCTCATTTGCAAAGCCACCACCTCTTTGTCCACCAAGGGATATATTGTCACTACAAACCACAGTTTACTGTAAATTAAGGTATTGACAACCACCACCCTTTGCAATAATGTTACATCCCCTGGTTTCCAACCTTGCATTCTTCGCATCGCCGCCCCCACCACCGCCCCGGTATTTTCTTCTCTCGCCCTACCAAAGTCACCACAAAATATCACACCACATATTTTAATCACATCGACTATCGTCCATCCATATCTTAACCCCAATTCCCCTCCCACCCACGTTCCTACCTCCAATAACTTGGACTTAACTTTATTAACCCCTAACCCAGTCGCCTATTATTTTGCCAACATTCCTCAATCCCTCATCGTTTCCTATGAGGATCGTTGTATTGTCCATGTATCCAGTTATTCCTGTTTCACTACCAGATCCCGTTTCCCCTCCCCTTACTCCCTCCCTCACTAATCCATAAAAGGGGTCCTGCACACATGCAAACAGGAGCTGTGATAAGGAACAACCCTGTCGCAACCCTTTGCCCATACTTACCTCCCTCCCGATCCTACCATTTGCCTGTATCCGCACACTCGCCCTTTCATACATCAGAGCTATCCATCTAATCGTCTCGCTAAAACCTTGCTTTCCCATAATCTGGAACAGCACATCACGTTCCACACTGTCATACGCACCTTGACTGTCATATGCACCTTGCCTGTCATATGCACCTTGCCTGTCATGTGCACCTTGCCAATCAACTGCGAGGATGCCTCCCCCTCCCCCGGTGCCTTTTCTACAAACTCTCTTATCCTGCAATGACTCATCCGAACACTTCTTCCTGGTATCCCACATTGACCCTCATCAATCACCCTCCTGAGAACCTTTTTTATCCTATTACCTAAAATTCGCGCAAAGATCTTGTAACTGGGGCATAAAAGGGTAATCGCACGATAATTTTTTGTGTCCGCATCCCCGCCCTTAGGCACAAGCACCAAAACTCCAATATTCTGGTCTCCACCCATACTTCCCTCATCTTTCATCCCAATAAAGACCCTTGTTAGGCACTCATGCAATATGTTTCAGTGTCTTATATAAAAATCACTTGGGATGCCGTCTATCCCCGGGGCCTTCTTTACCTTCATCCCCTGAATGGCCTCCCCCACCTCCTCCTCTGTAATAGCCCCATCCATACACATTCTATCACCCTCCTCTAGTCTATTACGTATACCCCCTAGTATTGCCTCCCTATCCCCTTCATACTCCTGCCCTTTTGACCAATATTTCTGAAACCACTCAACATAACAGCCTATACTCTCCGTCGACCCTAACCTTTGTCCCTCCTTATATGCCCCAAACCCCTCATGCACTTTCATTGATAAAATCATCCCAACCCTACGTTTCTGAAAGGCCTGTAAGACAGTGACAGATGGCGGATTCCCCCAAAGCACCTCATCTACCTTCCCTTTAATACGAAGTGCCTGAAACCTATCATTCTGTATATCCCTTACCTGTTGCCGTATTCCATGCACCTGCTGCTGATAATTCCCTGCTCCTTTCTCATTATAAACCCTTAACTGATTTTCTAGATATCGCTGTAACCCATACTTCAAGTGACCATCAATTTTTGCCTCCCTCTTATAAAAGTCCCTGATCTCCTGCTTCGCCTGCCTATACCACCACCTAGTTATATCCCGCTCCCTCTTCCCTTCCCTCCATAACCCATTCCACCACTCTTTGAAACGCTCACCTGTTTCACCGGCTTTCATAAGCTGCACATTCAATTTCCAGTAACTAGGATACGTAGTTACCATTCCATTCCATCCAACATCCACCATTACTCCCCTATGATCTGATATAGTACCCACATCTAAACATTGCACTCGCACCACATTCACCGCACTCGTTACATACATTCTATCCAGTCTCGCAGCATATCCCCTTCTAACAAAAGTATATTCCACCTTCCAATTATCCCCCTGCACTACATCCACCAGACTAACCGCACATAGAACATCCCTTAAAATCCCTAGATCACAACCAGCCCCTCGAGGTTCCACATCCTTTCCTCGAATCACGCAATTCCAATCCCCTCCAACCAAAGTTACTATAGGTAAACTACGCATATGATAAATCAAAATCTCCTTGACAAAATCTTCTTTGATCCTCCTACATGCCACCGCCGGCATGTATACCCCAATAAAACAAACGTTAATGCAACCCCATAGCCCCTCAACCCTCGCCCGCCCCCTCTTCCCATCTCAGCAGGCAGAAAGGGCTAGATTCTCAGTCCCACAGCAACCCCACCCTTGAAATTTTCGGAACTACCCACAAATACCTGATACCCCTTAAATCGTAAGTCATTCCCACATCTATAATTGTGCTCTTGTATGATAATGACATCCACACTCAACCTCTTTAATGTGACCTCCAGCCACTGCCGTTTGACCTCATTTTTGAGGACATTCACATTTAATGTAAGGCACCTGAAAACGGCAATGGGGGCTTCCCTCTATGTTTCTGCAATTTCTGAACATTTACCTGGACTATACCAACCTTGATTTCTTTATCACCTTTATCATTGACATCTAATTTTTCTCCTGTCTTGTCAGTGAGCCTTCTCCCCTCAGTCCCCCCCACCCTACTCCTGCCACCTCCTTTCTAACCCTTTGCAACCTCTACCCAAGATTTTTTAGCCCTTTGAGCTGGGGTGAGGACATCGTCCTCCCCTGCTCCACTAGATCGTTTTCATGAGAGCTCCAATGCTTGCTTGTCACCACCCGTATCCTTCGGTGGTTGATGCACCTCCACATTTATCACCTCAGCCAACATCTGACCCCCTCCCGTTTTCCCAATCATACCATTTGCGTCACTACAGACAATAGAATTTACCTCCACTATGCCCTCACTTCTCACAACACTGTCACCTTCTCCATTCTGGGTGGACAAAGCACCCAAAGGACGATTCAACAAATCCTGTAATTCCTCTATCAATGGATCCTCTAGACCCATTGCCAATTCCATCACACCATGACTCTCATCACCTGCAGATTCATGTGACCCCACCACCTCTGTGGGTAAAGTACACACCCTGTCCGTTTCATTCTCCACCTCGTCACTCCACCGGCCCGATGATACCACGCCTACGTCCTGTCTGCCTCTGCCTCTCCATTCCGTCATCCTTCCTGTCACTTTCAGAGCTAGTATACTGCTCCCGATGTGTTCGTTGATTGCAGTCTTTCGACATATGACCTGTTGACCCACATATGCAACACATCCAGACCTGACCTGCATAAGTCACATAGACCTGCGTCCGGAATTCTTCTAGGAAGACATGAAGGAATCTGTCTTCGCAAGGTCATTTTGAGTCTATAGGAACCTTCCGGAAACCCGGCATACAGACCTTGTGTCCAGCGTCCCATAGAAGCTTCGTGTATCACACCGTATTTTTCAAAAGCGTCCCTGATGTTGTGTTCCCGCTTCAAAAGGGACGTTACGGAGACATACCCAATAAACCTTGATACGTCCTTTAGAATGACATCCACAGCCGGTGTAATCTCCATTCGGCGATCCTGATAACGGTCCACCACTCTATCGTACACACCGGCAGACAGGAAGTTAACAAAGATACGAGACACTCCATTCAAGGAAATCCCATATAATTCTTCATTCTGGATTTCATACGAGTCCCTGATTATACTGGGCAGCAAAATATCCACATTACTTGGCGTTATAGCCCCCTTCACAATGTCCAAACACACAGTATTTATCCGCCTCTTGCACCGTAGTTTCACAAGCAACCGCCAGGGACCTGTGCAGAAACACCCTCTCTGTATGAGAGCTGAGCAGGGAATGAAGTCTCAGTCTAATTGGTGTGAATAAAATGAAGACATAGCCATCAAACCAACCCATTATAATACCAAAAGCAATTATTCTCCGAAAGTAATGAATTTCTTCACAATGGCCAGGACTATGCCTAGTAGCATTTGTCCAAAATCTATGAAATTTGTCATGACTGTGAAACCATAATCAAGCTGTCAAAAGACAAGCTCCTTTGATTTGAATCTTAGATGTACCTTCCATTGCATTTCCTAAACTGATCTGGTTTCTTGCATATGCAATATTTTCTTGGGATACATATCTAAAAGATCAATAATTTCGTGTGATTTCACCATCAGAAATCAATATAGATATTAATGTGTGGAGTGTCACTTGCACTTGGCCATTACTCTCAGTTTCAGTTAGCTTTAGCTAACTGAAATTGAGAGTTGCCCTGCATGACTGTCATATATAACTGTATATTGATTTTTTTTTTTAGACCTTGGATCAATTTTTTTTCCATATATTGATTATTCAAGTCCTCTCTGAAATGTTCAGGCATGCTAGTGGCTCTCTTTGTGTTTAACAATATTTTACTACTTGTAAACTACACATTGTATATTTTGCAAAGAAATAAAAATTTTAATTTGAATTTTGAACAGTAGTGACTTATGTGCACCAAGTTATGCCATGTCTGTTAAGTACCTTTCTTTTTATGAGGATAGTGAGGCTCAGGTTAGGGTGTGTAGGAGAGAGGGAGATTACTTCCCGGTAAAAGTAGGTCTTAGACAGGGATGTGTAATGTCACCATGGTTGTTTTATTTATAGATGGGGTTGTAAAAGAAGTAAATGCTAGGGTGTTGGGGAGAGCGGTGCGATTAAATTATTGTGGGATGTAGATGACATGACAGAGTCAAATATGGCGGGTTGGTGGCACCCATGCGCCGCCTGTAGGTGAGGCAGAGAAACTCGGGTGTAAGCAGAGCGTGGGGACCGACGAACACGTATTACCTTCCTAATATGTAAGTCAATAATTACGTGTTATGTAGGAAGAGGCACTGCACACCCACTATAGACTTCCATCCATACAGTGTACAATTAATGATATATTAAGACTAGGAGGTACAATGTGCGCTTATCTAGTCAGGTTGTGCATCCTAATTTGTGTACTTTGTTTCTTTGCAGCTAGGAGCATTCGCTATGTTGTATCTAAATAAAGGATTATCAGCACACACCAATTATGGGGAATCAAATGCAAAATGGGAATTGACACAGTTACTTTTTGCTGATGATACTGTGGAAACTTGTTTGGTCACTCAATTTCCACAAGGTAAATAAGCCGTATAAAGCCTTAACATGCCACAGATAGGCCCTCTGAGTTTTATGAACCCTCACATCCACCTAAACACACTCACGAGTTGGCAAAGGTAGTGAGATTGCACATATTGATTGATAGATTTGCTCTCCTAGGAAGGTCTAGGTAGGTTTGTACAGTTAGTGACTAATATTAGGATTATTGAGGCAACTTTAGATATTAATAATGTAGTCCTAGGACCTTCACATAGGTAGGTTTAGGCCTTCGATAGGCGAACATTAGGTTATGTTAGCTAAAGAGAACTGGAAGCCCCACGCTTGAACTAGGCGGGAGAGAGATGTTAGTTATAGAGGTATTGGGTCTTTTTAAGAAAATTATTAATACGTACATAAGTCAGTATCTGTACAGTTGTCTATTTCTGTTTGCCAGTCATTGTTTGTCATAGCTGTTATGAAGTTATTAATAGCTGTCTCATTATGTAGTCTGAAGGCAACTTTAGTAGTCTCTAGTGGTAATTTTCTGAGGTTGGTTATGAGAAAGGTAGGGTAGTGGTCTGTGGTATTGTCTGTGATTATGCCTGATTTTAATGGGGATATGGTATTAGTCCAGATATGGTCTAACAGAGGGGCACAGGTCTCAGAGATTCTTGTAGGTTTTGTTATTGTCGGGAGCAGCAAGCAGTTGCTCATAGTGTTTGTGAATTCAGTTACTTGTGGGTCCTGATCTTGTAGGAGGCTTATATTGAAGTCTCCTGTGAGGATTAAGTGGTCTTTGTTCATGTGTGCATCAGTAATCATACTTCCTAATTTTTCACTAAATTGTTTAATATTTGACTGTGGTAATCTATAGATGTTTATAACTGTGAGAGGTTTTTGTAGGTATTTGGATTTAAACTTAGCTATTACATATTCTCCATGTTCATCTCTTGTGCATGTAAGCTGGTCTGAGTATAACATAGCTGTGCCACCTCCTTGTTGGTCTGGCCTAGACATCCATACTTTTTACTGTGCCTACTACATACATAGAACATTCTATGCAAATATTAACCCACCACTCAAACTTCTCCTTACCAACTTTAAAAGGACACATGACCATAACACTAGACACAGATCACTCCTCGATGTTCCTCGTGTCCATCTAACACTATGCAAAAACTCAATGCATATAAAAGGCCCCAAAATTTGGAATTCATTACCTGTGATTGCCAAAGAAACCCTGCCTGTACCTCAATTCAAAATGATGCTAAAAAACCACCTTCTCACCCAAACCTAAGTGCACAGTACCCAACAAAGTTGATTAATCACTTAAATGTAAAAACCTGTTATAAATAATGCATACTGAGCTGTTTCTATAATATTAACAAATAAAATAATTAACTCTCTTGTACTCTGTGTAACTTATATAATGACCATATAAACCGTAATTGCAATACAACTACAGTGGTACCCCGACTTACGATATTTTTTCATTCCAGAATGCTGTTCAAGTGCCCTTACCAAACGAATTTATCTCCATAAGAAATGATGTAAAATAGACTAGTCCTTTTTAGACCCCCAAAATTACACTTACAAAAGCATTTAAAAAAATAAACTTACATAAAAGGGTGAGTTTGGGGACCATCGTAAGTCGGGGTACCACTGTAATTGTTTTAATGTGTTTGATCTCATTCAATTAATTGCATTGCTGCAATTAATAAATTATTATGTTCAACTTATATTCAAATTTTACAACTTAGATACACAACTATACTTATTTTGTAAATTATCAACCATAATTTTTTACCATGTATTCTACTGTTAATTAATCTTAAGAATGCCCACAATGCTCAGCATATTAGGGGCTTTTGGCATGTACCTCATTTATACCTAACTATGTAGTTCAACATTGTATCATGCCTAAATAAATTATTATTATTATTATTATTATTATTATTATGAATACAACTCGACTGTGAAAACACTGGCCGAGTCTAGTAAATGACTTTGGATGCTTTTGTCAGGAAAAATTCCACCCTATCCAACACCATCAGGGAATTTAGAACCATCAGTGTACATTGCAATAACATGAGAATGGAAGTGACCAAGAAAGAGCAAGTGCAAAGTTAGAGTGGGTAATTGAGCTTTCACATGTGGAAGCAGAGAAGAGCAAACACAAAAATTGTCAGGACTTCCCAAGGAGGGAGAGAAAAGCAAGATGTTGGGTGAATGTAAGAGGTAAATTAAGGAAAGGCAATAGAGAGCAAATGCGAACAGGAAAGGGGCATAGTAAATAGGGCTGACGATTATGCAAGGAAGTTCTAACATTCATTACTGTCCTTCACGTAGAAGGATCATGAAGGGTGTGAGAGCAGACAAAATAGCAGAGACAATGGGCATCTCAGTGATCCAGTAACAAAGGCATATTAAGATGAAACAGACTTTCATCTGTAAACAATTAAAAATCCCTCAGACACAACTGTGCCTCTGATGATGAATGCATTTTGTCCAGAAAGAGAATATGAAGCAAAGGTTTTACAAATGAAGATGAATTATTATTCCATGTACTGTATATACACCATTATCATAAACAAGGTAAGTGCTAAATCCAAAGGGGTCATATAGCATACCCTGTACATAGCATTCCCATAAAATGAGTGTTAAACTAGTATGCTAGATAATCAAGTTAGACTAAAAGGTCTGTGGTGGAAAAAAAAAAACCTATTATTCACACTATCACTGTCTTGCCAGAGGCACACAGATATGACAGTTTAGGTGTCACTCTAAACAGCAAATATCCCAAACCCATCCTTTAGAGTGCAGGCACTGTACCTCCCACCTCCAGGACTCGAGTCTGGCTATCCAGTTTCCCTGATTCCCTTCACAAAATATTACCTTGCTCACTGTCCAACAGCTAGTTAAGTCCCAAAAACCATTCATCTCCACTCCTATCTGACATACAGCAGGCATGTGTGAACATGCCTGCTATATGTCCAAGCCCCTTGCACATAAAATTTCCTTTACCCCCCTCCTCCATCCTTTCCTTGGATGACCCCTACCCCACTTTCCTTACATTACAAATTTATGCACCCTTCAAGTCATCCTATTTTGGTTTATCCTCTCTAAATGACCAAACCACCTCAACCCTTCCTCAGCCCTCTGAATAATACTTTTAGTAACTTTACACCTCTTAATTTCCACACTACGAATTCTCTGCATAATATTTACACTACACATAGCCCTTAGACACATCTCCACTGCCTCCATTATAATCAAAACCAAGCATTAAACCCACAAGGGTCATACAGCGCTGTCCACTGCCTCCAGCCTCCTTACTGCAACATTCAAAACCCATGCTTCACACCCACATTAGTGTGTTGGTTAACACTATACGTACTCTCAGGTTTACCTCGTCCTTCATATACCTATCCACTGACACATCCACTCCCAAACATCTGAACACATTCACTTCCATAATCCTTCCAATCTGATATCCAATATTTGCTTACCTAACTCGTTTGATACCCTCATCACCTTACTCTTATCTATGTTCACTTTCAACATTTAGTTAACAGACTACAAATTCTTATAATACCAGAGTGCTCTTTAAGTTACTAAATATGAAGAAAAAAAAATAGGGGTTACAAATCTTAAAATATTTAATTACGCATTCATAAACAAAATTAATATTTTTTATAGTTTCAATAAATGCAGTGAAACTTCTCTAAGTTGGTCAGCTTTATGACTGCCAAGTGTTTAGTTAGGAAGGTTAGGTAGCTCGTGCAATAGCAACACTTAACAGTTGTACAATTAAACATCACAATCCAGTGTTGCTGAATGGCAACTTCTATTTTTCCAGTATAATTGTTACATCTTTGCATAAAATTTTGCAATATACAATTACTGAAAGCATGCATAACACTAACAAACATTGCTGGCCAATCAGATTCATGAACAGTACATAGAAGAATTAAATACTGTAATTTAAGATTTATTCAAAGAAATAACAGCATTTGTTTATCAATGTGCAAAAAGAATTAATTCAAATGCAATGTGATGACCCTAGTAAACACACTAAGGTAATTTTATCAATGGCTCCATTGATACTAGGGTCACACATGATTCTTATTGTATGCCAATCAAACTGACAAAATTAGTTTTCTAGTCATGACTATTATAAACTCTAATAAAATAGACTCCAGTGGATTAAACAAATTGGCATTTAGCTAACTAATTTTAATTTACATTCCACCCAGACCAAAATAAGCTATAACAGTCATTAATTAATAATGAATTCAGTGGAGCAAGGGTTAGGAGGAAGAACAATACAGTGGACCCTCGGTTATCGGCCGTAAGCCATTCGAGAAGGATGACCTAAATCCGAAAAGGCCGAAAACTGAAGTAATATTTCCCATAAGAATTAATGAAAATACAATTAATCCGTTCCAGACACCCAAAAATATTAACAAAAAATACATTTTTTAAATATTAACTATACGTATTTACATACACAAAACAATGAGAAATAAATATAAAGCATAAATTTTAATGATAAATGAACATTACAGTACATACCTTTATTGAAGACTCTTGTTGGCGTATTGAGAAGGCAAGGAGGGGAGAGGGAGTTGGGAATCCCCCTCCATAAGGACTTCAGGTATCAAAGCCCTCTCTAGGGTTACTTCTTCTTTGTCTTTTACTGCCACAATACATTCATTACTTACCTTAAAATATTTGTAGTCTTAATGTAGGACGAGAGGTGAGTAGTATCTATTTGTAGGAATTCAGTGTAGGTAGCCGTATGTAGCCCCCTGGGCTACACTACACATATTATTACATTGACATACCATGTTCACTGAGTTTAATAGTTTCTAACAACTATCTTTACATGCCATCATAAACAAAGGGAGAAGTAATGAATAATTCATGCCAAGAATTGTAAACAAACGCGTATGAAGGGCAGTGACTGGGCCAGATGCCAGATTCACAGTTTTCTCTGATGCTGAATTAGAGAAAACATAATGTTTACCCTCCACCATCCTCCTCCTTGATTCGCCGGTACTCACCACTCGATATGCTATGTAACGTGTTTCTTATATAATTTTGAAGAAGATATCATAGATGGATTAATGATAATGTCTATATTAACCTAAAATAAGACATTTAATGTGCCCAAGAGTGATTATTATTAAGCGTCCAATACGGCCGAAATCCAGGATAGGATTTCGGCCAAAAAGCGGCCAAAATCCGAATTGGCTGATATCCGAGGGTCCACTGTACAATAAATAGATTTAATTTCTGGACATTGGATACTCAAAAAAAGTGGCAGAGAATTTTTTTTTCTTTGAACATATCTTAACAGCAGAATATTGGAAACATGGTTTCTTCTAGGAAAATTTGCTTGTGTTTTATGGAAGCTGAACATCCCCTGCATTGATGAGGGACTGCATTTATAAAAATGAGAAGAGTATAATTCTGAAGGACATTCAATACACTGTTCCCTATTCACAAAATGTTATCAAGATTCAACCAGATTGGTGCAATTTACTCTAATTATTACAGCAGTATTGAAATGGTAATCAGCCCAGATTATAGGGTTATGTTTACAAATAAATTTATATTGTCTAAAAATTGGTGACCTTCAATAAAAAAATAAAAAGTTAACATTCTTAAGCTATTCACTAGTATAAGATACAGTGAACCTCGATTTAATGAAATTATATATATTTTATATATATATATATATCTATATATATATATATATACATACACATATATACACACAAGAAATAGAAGAGAAAGAAAATCATGTGCTCAGGACTTTATAAAGAATGCACATGCATTTGTCATGTGATTTGCCTAGTACAGTTTTTGCATCATAAAATTTTAAATAAATTATGACAATACAAAAATATATATGTAATAGTAATGCCTAAGGAAGCATGAGTACAGTAATAACACTTATTTGTGACAACACACTGTTTTTTCATACAGTATAATATAAGAGTTATTCACAAAGATGATCATGACAATGTTGTACAGTATATGACCAGCCAGAAAATGAGTTTTTAGATAAGTAATTATGCCCACACTTATACACCAAGTCCTATGAGTGCAAGCCAACCAAAAAAAAATATGAAAAAAAAAATCATGAAAATATAGGAGAGGTTACATAAGATTGAAGAAACACTGTTGTAGACCTATTGGCCCATGCTAAACAGTTTTATCTCGAATCCAACCCTTCTCATTTGCATATTTGTACAACTTATTTTTAAAGCCACCCAAAGTTTTAGCTTTATGACCCTAAGTGGCAGATTGTTCCACTCCTCTTACATCCTAAGCCTAAGTTTATCCAATATAATCAATTACTTTGATTTCTTGACTAGATATCCTCAATACCCTACTTCTCAATTATTCATACTAAACTTTTACTGTATCTCTCTTCACAGTCTGTCTTTCAAGAAAGTTTAAGCTCATTTTTTTTTTATCTATATTAATATAAAAGATTCCTTATACAATGTATTCAGGCAAACATCACAACCTGCTCGTATGATCTCCTCGTATTGTTATTGTTTGGCAGCTATGAGGGGCTCTCAGAGCAAGTGAATCTAACTGCTGAGAAATTCACTACCAGTATGCTTTTGTAAATATATACCACTAATGTAAATAAATTGTATTTAAATAAAAAAAATCTTGGAATGATGGGTTGTGAATTTTAAGTAAAAAAAATATCTATTTCATATAATTTTCATCTCACTTTTAATGATGTTAGCAACCCCGAAAGAATTAAGTTGCATTTTGACAACTGAATTATCCTAAGTTGAATTTATATACTGTAATGGGCTTTTGTGCCTATGACACTTGTGTGCCCTCAAGACCATTCTAAACAAATATTTGTATGCTATGTACAGAAAACCTAAATAAAAATATATTTGAAACAAGAGAAGGGCAGGAGAGCAAAGGAAACTAGGTCCAGAGGAGGGTACCCATATGTAAACAAAACGATGGCACCAGCTGACCCTGGCAAACTTGTTTATCACAGGGCAAGAATTTAACATCCACAGTGTATATATAGTTACTATATCAGCATTATTTCTGGTTTCCTATCATTTTAATTACTATTATTATAATCAAAAGAAGCGCTAAACCTACAAGTGGCATACAGCACAGCAGGGCAGGGAAGGATGCAGGGGTATTGGGTAATGAGAGAGAGGGATGTGCATTAGGGTATGGAGTGCAGCGGGGCAGTGGATAGTGCAGGGGAGCAAGAGATTGAGGTAGAAAGGGCAGTGAGGAGTGCTAGAGTCATTATCATCAGAGTTTGTGCAGTAAATCAGTTGCTGTCAAAAAGTCAGTGAGAGTGTCTGGGTTAAAGGAGGGTCCATCAGCAAGAAGGGAAGGTAAAGTAAGGGCAGTAGAGCAGTGACGATGATGGAGGTAAATTCTGCGTGCATGTTGATAGAGTGGGCAGTCCAACAGAATGTGGCTAACAGACACTGGGACCTGACAATTCTCACAGAGTGGAACAGGGCACCTCTCCATGAGATACCCATGAGTAAGACAAGTATGGCCGATGCGAAGACGGGAGAGAGTAGTCTCCCATCTTCGACATCGATGACAAGAAGATGGCCAGAAACCTATATACGTACAGTACTCAGTTTTATTGACTGTAGTTTGTTATGGAGCAGATCAGACCAATGTTGTTGCCAACGGGTGCAAAGATGGGTAGCAATTACAGCAAAATAGTCCGTGAAAGGAACACCTCTATATGAAACTGGGAGGTCATGTACTGCTGACCACGCAGCAGTGTCTGCCTGTTCATTGCCCTGTATGTTAACATGACCGGGGACCCAACAAAAAACAATATCTTTATGCTTGCTAGAGATACGACATAACCAAAGTTGGATACGAAGAACCAGGGAATGAGGCATATCAAATTTTCGTATAGCCTGTAAAGCACTAAGTGAGTTTGAAATGACCACAAATGGTGACACAGGCATAGATGCAATACAGATAAGTGCTATGAGAATGGCATACAATTCAGCCGTAAAAATGCTAGCCGACTGACAATAATAAATGCACTCGCACAATGCTGTCCAGAAACACTGCTGCGAATCTGACGTCGTCAGAAGACTTAGAACCATTGGTGTACACTGCAATGGCATGAGAATGAGATCAGAAGTGGTTAAGAAAAAGAGCGAGAAGCCACTGTAGGCAGCTGGGCTTTCACGCATGGCAGTGGGAAAGCACAGACACGAACCGGCAGAACTTCCCAAGGGGGTAGGGAAAAGTGAGATGCTACATGAACATAGAAAGGTGGTAACTGAAGAGAAGACGAGCGAATGTAGGCGAAGAGAAAAGGGACGGAGTACGTATATCATTTTAATGCCGATTATATAAATGGGGAGAAACAGATGACAAATACTGGTGGCCCTTCTCAGACAGGATCACAATGTATGCACCCATAAACTGTGACTTGTTTATCACAAAATATGAGTTTAAAAACCAAACTAATGGCCAATTCATGGTAGTGGAAGTAATAGCAGTGGTAGTGTAAAGTAGAGTGGTTGGTGGGACAAGAATAGAAAGAGGGAGTGAAAGAAAGCAAAAGTGAAGGTAGTAGGAAAGGAAGTAGTAGTAGCAAAAGTCGTAGTGGGGTCAAAGGCCAAGAAAGAGGAGCACTGCAAGAGAGCTAAGGGCCCACAAGGGACAAGACCAAAAACACACGGAAATGAAAAGTGAAGGATATGATGGAATGTAGAGAGATATCAGGTTTATGAGTTTTAGGAAGACCATATTATTATTATTATTATTATAATCAAAAGAAGCGCTAAACCACAAGGGTTATACAGCAGGAAGACCATAGAAATAAGGCACAGGGACAAATGACACGAAAACGTTGGGAAGGTCAAAGTCAGAAGGGCAGAGGTCGGACCGAAAAGTTGTTGGGTAAGCTCCTCTCTCCTATGTGTGGGTTATTTGTGGGTGTTGTTCCGGTCACAGTATTGTGCCTTTTTGTTCTTTAAACATCAGTAACCAAGAAAAACTCCAAACAATGGATTCAATCTAGTTAAATTCAGATATAAAAAGGTATAAAATGTTGTATTGGCTTTGCAACATTATTATTACATCCATGGAGGAGTACTAAACCCATAGGTGTCCTAGTGTCTATCTAAGAAAGGGGAGCAGATCCAGTTTCTTGGGCTAAAAGTCCCTTACTGGCATCATAGAATTTACCTTCAGGAAATGGTTTGCAACAGTTATAGAAAAGTGGAACAATGTTTTTAAGTCACTGAAGCTAACAACTTGGAAAGCTTTAGAAATTGTGAGAAGTCACTGCCTAGCATGAGCCAGTAGGCCTAACTGTAATGCACAGTCACAGGGAGGTACGGGATCTAAGGAGGCTAAAGCCCCAAAGAAATTTTTTATTTTTTAATTAATGGCTAATTTTCACTATTATACTGACCAGTGACCACAAAAATATTACAGTTTAACAAATTTCACAAACATACTGAAAATCATGTCTTTAAAGGCATCTTATAATTTTTAAGTACCCCCAAAATGAAATAGTGGCTGCACTACTGAACAGGCCTGCTGGCCCATGATAGTAAGAGCCTTCTTAAACCCAACCCTTCTCACTCATACATTTGTCCAATGTATAAAGCTACACAAGCACTAGCTTTAATTATTATTATTACAATCAAAAGAAGCGCTAAACCACAAGGGTCATACAGCGCAGCACGGCAGGGTAGGATGCAGGGAGAATGGGTAGTAAGAGGGAGATAGATGATTAGCAGGTTATGGAGTGCAGGGACAGAGGGTAGCAAGAGAGTGAGGTAGAAGGGACTGAGGAGAGTGCTAGAGGCATAATCTTCAGAGTCTGTGTAGTAAGTCAGTTGCTGTCAAAAAGTCAATGAGAGAGTCAGGATTAAAGGAGGGCCCATCAGCAAGAAGGGAAGGTAAAGAAAGGGTAGCAGAGCGAAGACAACGTTGGAGGTAAATTCTGCGTGCTCTTTGATAGAGTGAGCAGTCCAACAGAATATGGCGAATAGATACTGGAACCTGACAATGCTCACAGAGAGGGACAGGGAGCCTCTCCATGAGATACCCATGAGTAAGACGAGTGTGGCCGATGCGAAGACGGGAGAGTGTAGTCTCCCAACCTCGACATTGGTGACAAGAAGAAGGCCAAAAACCTATACTACTTGGTTTAATAGAATGAAGTTTATTATTTAGCAGGTCAGACCAACGTTGTTGCCAACGGGTGCGAAGGTGGATAGCATTGACAGCAAAATAGTCCGTGAATGGAACACCTCTATATGAAACTGGAAAGTCATGTACTGCTGACCACGCAGCAGTGTCTGCCTGTTCATTTCCCTGTACGTCAACATGACCAGGGACCCAACAAAAAACAATATCTTTGTGTTTGCTAGAGATACGGCGTAACCAAAGTTGGATACGAAGAACTAGAGGGTGAGGTGTATCAAATTTTCGGATAGCCTGTAAAGCACTAAGGGAGTCTGAAACGACTACAAATGGCGACACAGGTATAGATGCAATACAGATAAGTGCCACAAGAATGGCATACAATTCAGCCGTAAATATGCTAGCCGAGGACAATAGATGCCCTCGCACGACGCTGTTCGGAAACACTGCTGTGAATCCGACGCCGTCAGATGACTTAGAACCATCGGTGTACACTGCGATGTCATGGGAAAGAGAGCGAAAGTGGTCTAGAAAAAGAGCGAGAAGCCGCCGTAGGTAGTTGGGCTTTCGCGCAAGACAGGGGAAAAGAACAGACACGGACAGCAGAACTTCCCAAGGGGGTAGGGGAAAGTGAGATGCCACATAAACATAGAAAAGCGGTAGCTGAAGTGAAGACGAGCGAATGTAGACGAAGAGAAAAGGGACTAAGTAAACAGGGTCGACGGACAAATAAAGAGCATCTACTAACATCTGTGACAATCCTATACATGGAAGGATTGCAGAGGTCATGAGAGCGAACATAATAGCGAAGACAATGTGCATCAAGACGATCGGACAAGGAAGGAATGTTCGCCTCTACATAGAGGCTCTCAACTAGGGAAGAACGAAAAGCACCAAGGCATAAACGCAATCCCTGGTGATGGATGGGATTAAGGCTGGAAAGAGTAGCAGGGGAGGCTGCCGAATATATCTGGTCACCATAATCGAGTTTCGATAAAATTAGGGCTGAATGCAGGCGAAGGAGAGTTCTATGATCAGCCCCCCATGAAAGATGTGCTAGGGTTTTGAGGAGGTTCAGCTGGCTATGACAAGCTGCCTTCAGAGAGGTAATGTGAGGTTTCCAGGACAATCGGAGGTCAAACAGGAGGCCGAGAAACCTGACCATATCACATTCTGAAATACGTGAGCCGTACAGGTACAATGGATGATCAGAGACCACTGAATGTCTAGTAAACGTAATTTGGTGAGTTTTGCCACTAGAAAATTTAAACCCGTGGGTGGTGGCCCAATCGGAAACCCGGTTGATGGCATGCTGGAGGGAAACTGCAATGAGGTGACAGTCAGTGCCCACACAAGCTATAGCAAAGTCATCAACATAAAGCGATGACCAAATATTGGATGGGAGAACAGATGCCAAACTATTTATAGGAAGGAGAAATAGTGTTATGCTCAGAACACATCCCTGGGGGACACCTTCAGCTTGGACAAACTCCGGGAATAGCACATTACTAACCCGGACACGGAAATGTCTTTCAGTTAAGACGGCCTTAAGGAAAAATGGTAGATTGCCTCGGAGGCCTAAGGAGTGGGCCTGGGCCAAGATATTATACCTCCAAGTTGTGTCATAAGCATTCTCAATGTCAAAAAAGATGGTGATAACCGATTGGTTATTAGCAAAGGCATTACGAATATATGTATCAAAGCGCAGTAAGGAGTCAATGTTGGAACGACCCTTACGAAAGCCATATTGACTAGTGGAGAGACTACTGTGCGTCTCTAAATACCACATCAAACGTCTATTAACTAGATGTTCCATCACCTTGCAAACTGCACTAGTAAGAGCAATGGGACGGTAGTGGGAGGTATCATGTCCTGTAGTACCCGGTTTGCGAAAAGGGAGAACAATAGCAGATTTCCACAGCTGGGGAAGAACTCCTTGCGACCATATAAGATTAAAGAGTCATAAGAGGACTGCAAGAGCCGACTGATGTAAATGTTGTAGCATATGAATATGTATGCCGTCTGGCCCAGCTGCTGATGATTGGCAAATGGAGAGTGTTCCCTCCAGTTCTTGAAGGGTAAAAGGCACTTTATAAGATTCTTCTCCGAAAGAAGAAAAATCTAAGGGTTTTAACTCACTGGCAGACTTAGAAGAAAGGAACGAGGGGCATAGATGGAGCCCCTGAGAAATGCGGACCAGATGATTACCAATTTCAGTGGCAACGGCAAGAGGGTGTGCTTTATCGACACCGGCAACTTGAAGAACTGAAGCCGGGTCAGGGGAGAATTTACCACTCAATTTCCGCACTTTCTTCCAGACTGCACTCATCGAGGAAGCCGAAGTGATGGTAGAAACGTAATCCCGCCAGCAATGCATTTAGTGTCACGTATGACACGGCGAGCAATTGCTTTCCTCTGCTTAAAATCAAGGAGTCTCTCTGTGGTTCTGTTATACCGGCACCTGCCCCACGCAGCGCGTTTCAGACGTACTGCCTGAGCACAAGCAGGAGACCACCAAGGCACGCACTTCTGAGAATGCTTGCCCGAGGTTTGGGGGATAGAATGTGAAGCTGCGATTAAGACGGAGGACGAGAAGAGATGTAGAACCTCATCAATGGAGGACGAGGAAGGAGCCTCATGATAAGCAGTAAGATGTGTATAAAGGTCCCAATTCACCCGGTCAAATTGCCAGCGTGGGCTACGAGGGGACCTAAGGATGATTGGAAAATGATCGCTATCATGTAAGTCCGGGAGGACAGACCAGGTGAAGTCGAGGACAGTTGAGGAAGAGCAGATGGAGAGATCGATGCAAGAGAAAGAATGAGTTTGAGGATCAAAATGGGTGGGAGTACCCATATTTAAAACATGGAGAGAAGCAAAAAATGCCTCCAACTGAACACCGCAGGAGACACAGTGCGACCCCCCCCAGAGAAAATGGTGTGCGTTAAAATCGCCAAGTAACAGAAGGGGTGGCGGCAAGGAAGAAACCAGAATATCAACATCTCGGATAGACAATGCCCGAGAAGGGGAGAGATATAAAAAACAGTGTGTATAACACTTATTTAAGTAGATACGGGCTGCAGAGAAGAATGAACATAGAGCTGACGGTATGGAATACCAGTGCGTATAAGAAGAGCACTTTCGTTAAAGGTTCCATTGGAAAAAGGATCCGATGAATATAACAAATCATAGCCCGAAAAAGGACGGATAACAGCGGAGTGTAATTTGGATTCTTGCAAACATACCCCAACTGGTGAAAACTGGGAGAGCAACACCTGAAGCTCACCCCGGTTACCCCTGAGGCCTTGGATATTCTACTGCAAATAAGCCATGATTTATGAAGAGAAAGATACAAGTCGAAGGTAGAGGTATCTATGGACTAGGGTTAGAAAAGTCCACGTGTGGAGGCAGCGGAAGACTTGAAAGCAGAGGAGGAGTGGGACGCTGTGAAGGAAGGAGGGATGTAGACGGAGAAGAGAGAGGAGGAGGAACCGGAGGTGGAGCGGTGTCCATCAACGTTCCAGTCTCTGTAATATATTCTGCAATAGCTTCCAGCATTTCGAAAGACAAAGATGCAGGATGTGGGACCACATTAGAGATGGAAAAAGGAGAAGGGTGAGCAACAATCGGGGAGACTATAGACTGTAGTAGAGGGCGAGGCAATGGAAGAGGAAACTGTCGAAGGGGCATGGGAGGGGACCGGAGTGGAAGCAACCTGGGGGGAACAGTCAAGGAAGAAACTTGGGAGGGGACAGGGGATGAAGGTATTGAACGAGGAGGAGGATGAACCTCCACACACGTTACAGAACTGGTTGGAGGTGAAGAACCCGGCAAGGGGATTTTATGCCAGACTTCTGAGAAGAAGAGGGGCGGTGAGGATTAGGTGTTGGACGAGGGCGTGTAGACACAGAACTGTGCGAGTGAGTAGAGGAAGGGGTGAGGACAGTATGGGATGCTGAGGTAGGGACTTCGGAGCCAAGAACAGCAAAAGAATTCGAGACAGGAGTGACTGAGGATGGGGCGACCACAGAGGAAGCCACGGGAGTTGGGACCCCAGAAGTGGGGGGACGTTTAGCAATGCGAGAATGGGAAATACGGGGAAGTCTCCCTTGAAGGCGTAGACGAGAGATATCCATAGCATATGAGAAGCCTTCCGCCTCTTTGAGACAACAGATTTCCCGCTCATTTAGGTAAACCTGACAATGGCGAGAGTAAGATGGATGTGCCTCACGACAGTTAAGGCAAGAGGGAGGTAAACTACAAGAAGGATTGGCATGGTCGTCGGCACCACAGACTGGGCATTCGGCCATAGACCTGCAATATTTTGCCGGATGA
This sequence comes from Cherax destructor, assembly GCA_009830355.1. NCBI lineage: Eukaryota > Metazoa > Arthropoda > Malacostraca > Decapoda > Parastacidae > Cherax > Cherax destructor. The sequence continues at coordinate 22,821 of WNWK01018060.1, forward strand.
CCAAAACACCAATAGTTTCTACACTGTTGCGGTGTAGGGGTCACCTTCCGAACTTGTAAACGGTGACCTGCAATGTAGACCGAGGGCGGAAAGTCACAGCAGTTGAATGTTAAGCGAGCAACATTGCAAGGATATCGTATTCGCCGGAGGGCAGGGAGGACAAAAGTGTCAACTTTGAGTATAGGAAGGCCCTGGAGCTCAAGCTGCTCCAGAATGTCATCACCCCAGGTTTGAAAATTCTGTTGGACAATGGTATGGGGTAGAATAAGTGCCACTACAAGAGTTTAGAGAATGATGTTTTTCAATAGTGACAGGAGTAGCATCTATGGACGTAAGGCGAGAAAGATCATGAGCTTGGTCAGCATTCTGGACCATAACTGTGTGTGTGCCACTTTTGAGGGCGTGAAAGGCGATATCTTTGCCCACATGGCGTAGGAGGGCCTTAGCAATACTATGATCGGAAAGATAGGCAGTAGAAGAAGTCAGTCTCAGATTAAAAAACTTAGTCCATTGTGTAGTGTGAAACAAAGTGTTTAAGGGGAGTGAGTGACGTGCTGGTCGTTTCTGAGCTGAATGAGGTAATGCAGTATCATCATGTAAGGGTCTTGGTCGTTTAGATGTGGGACCAGAGTTGGTCCGACGTGGGATGGGCGAGCAACCCGAAAATTGCTGCACCATAGAGGGAGAAGCCGGAAGCAAGGTCAGAGAAGAGTGGAGGTCAGACGTATCAAAAGGGCCAGTCGGAACCCCAGTACCTGAAGCAGATGACGAACCGGCACCAGCAAGACGTACAGGGGTATTGGAAGTGTCCGAAGCGTGGTCCATTAACGAGGTAGGGTCAGAACTGGGTGCGGTAACAGGAAGGGGCCCGGGGGTAGTAGGTATTGGATTGGGTCGTCCATGGTTAGGTTACTTCTTTCTTTTTGCTTTTAATAAAAAAAAGAAAGAAAAGAAAAAAAAAAGAAAAAAGGGGGGAACATGGAAGAATGAAAGGGGCGTAAATTCCCCTCCACACCCAAGAGGACCTCAACACCGCAAGTAGTGCAGATGCGGCATGGAACCCATGCCATACCCTACCCTTCATGCCAGTAAACCAGCAATCTGGGATAGCAACCTCACATCCACCGAGCCACCTCGGCGGACAAGAGAGGGTGGCCGGATACCCGCCACAAAGCATACATCCTTCGGCCACCACCCCCGGAATCCGAAAGGTGGCCTCCAGAGATACACCCGTCGCCCGAAAGATACCCAAAGCCACCCCACGGAAGACCAGAGAGGGATCGGGACATCCCCAGGCGATCCAGATTCCACGGCAAACTACACCACCGCCAAGAACCTCAACGGAATCGGATGGACCACGGTACCCTTCCCCCTACCTAGGAACAAGAATGCCTGTGGAGAGAATCTCACAGGGTAAAAATGGGAAGGGAATAAGGGAGGGATGAGGAAAGGAAAAAAGGGAGGATGGGGAAGATGGGATAGGGGAGGGGGGATTGGGGGGAAGAAGACCAAGAGGCTAGCTTTAATGACTACTTGGCAGTGCTCAACTCACCAACAACTCTATTGCCAAAACAGTGCTTTTGATTTTAAATCTAAATTTATCCAACTTAAATCCATTATTCTACCTTCTTTCTTGGTTAGATACCTTTAACCCTTTGACTGTCGCAACCCCTAATCCTGAGTGCTCTCCTGTTGTCGCAAAATATTCGAAAACAAAAAAAATTATTTTTTCTTATCAAAATTTTAAGATTATGTTTGATTGTTTTTATCCTAAAAAAAAAAAAAATGTGATCAGTACTTACCAAGATATGGAGGCGTAAAGTTGGCAGAAAATGAGCTGCGTATGGCAACAGCGGCGAATGCCACTCACTCAGTAAACTTTTGTTTACTTCCATTCGTAGATTTCTTGTTTTTTTTCACTATTTTATTTTTTTACGTAACTTATGTAGTCTGTGAGACCAAAGTAAGGTGCAATGTATATATATACACTCGTATGCAACACAATAATCGCACAAACAGTAATATCATTATATTGTTTACAAAACTTGTTTACACCAACCAACAATAAAAAAAAATTTATTACTATTGTTCTATAATATATATACATATATATAATGACTGGACACTTTCCATCAACTGATATTTAGCACTTCAAAGCTCCAAGCTGTGTCTGTGTGTGTGGACATCTAAATTTGCTGAGTCAGGGTAAGGCAGCTGTCAAAATGATATATTATACCATTACTCACCCCCCTCACTGCCTGTCAACACAAATGGGGTAGCATGTCTTCTCCCCCACAACCTTCCTTTCCTTCCTACCTACCTTCCTTTCTTTCCTACTTATTTCCTTCCTTCCTTCCATCCTTTCTTTTTTCCTTCCTTTCTTACTTCTTTTGTTCCTTCCTCTCATCTCTTCCTTCCTTCCTTTCTCTCTTTCTTCCTTTCTTAATTCATTCCTTCCTTCCTTTCCTTCTTCCTTACTTCTTCTTTCCTTCCTTCCTCTCATCTCTTCTTTCCTTCCTTTCTCTCTTTCTTCCTTTCTTAATTCCTTCCTTCCTTCCTTTCCTCCTTCCTTACTTCTTCTTTCCTTCCTTCCTCTCATCTCTTCTTTCCTTCCTTCCTCTCATCTCTTCTTTCCTTCCTCTCATCTCTTCCTTCCTTACTGTCTTTCTTTCTTCCTTCCCTCCTCCTGGTATCCTGGGCATTGCTTTCGGTCACAAACTCCTCAAAACCATGAAATTTATCTTCAGAGACACTTCCATCTGTGTTAGAGCTATCACTGAGGAAGAGAAGAGTCCCAGATGCGCCAAGGAGTCAAATAATTCTTACCGCTAGGCATGCTGAACAAGGACTACTGAAATGGCATTCCCACAATGCACCACTGGCTTCCCGATTTTTTTTATACTGCGCACACTGACCACACAGACCCATTCTCTCACATGTGGGCCTACCAGCTTTCTCCTGCTTGATTTGAGGCCGCTAGAATTTATGCTTATTAATACGTCGCAAACAGTGGCTCGTAAGACGTATATATACAACCGAAACAGTCAATGGGTTAATGCCCTATTTACATCTTTGTTCATGCCTGTCTTTCACTTATATATTTCAGTTATATTTTCCTTGAGGATATGAAAAAATTGCACTGAAGCAAAACCGTGGATAGATTTGAAAGTAGTTTAGGCAAATATATAACTGAAAGAGGTTTGCCTACCAAGGACTAGTAGGCCTACTGCAGTATTCCTTAATTCTCATGAAATCGTAATAACACAATTGCAAACCACAGAATGGGTGGGGTTTGAACCCATGGCAAGCAAGTCATTAAACTTCAGGCCAGTGCATAAGCCACTCAGCCTGGAGTTTTATGACTTGCTCACCATGGGTTTAAACTGTAGCCAGCTGGCTGATGCACTGGCCTATAGTTTTGACTCACTCGCTACTGGGTTCAAATCCCACCCATTCCATATTTTTTCCCCTCATTAGATATGAGAGCACTGCATGTTTTGATTGCTGTTGTAGAAAAAACCTAATTTACTCCCATCTGTGAGGCATGATAACATACCTTCATCTTATGCCTGGGATCCTGCAAAAACCAAATTATTTAAGCCAAAGAATAATCCCCTCTATCATCTTATGGCCAGTCATACACAGTACATACAGGAATTACACTTTGGAATATTCATTGAAAAATTTATAATCAAAGAAACTCAATATTCAGAGTATTCCAATGTTCTCTCTCAAGGACAATGTCACTCTGCATAAAGTTTTTTATCTATAGCTTAACTTCTTATTGTATTAATATTGGTAGAATTACCGACTATGTTAAGTAAAAGGACACAAATGCAACTAGTAATGTGACATTTTATTGTGGCAACGTTTTGCTCTCCAGGAGCTTTCTCAAGTGGTTACAAACAATACATGTACACAGAGGGTATATATAGGCTCAGAGTGAGGTGTAATACTAGTGGTGGTAGTAGTAGAAGCAGTAGTAGTGATATAAGTTGTAGTAGTAATACAATAAGGTAGAACAATCAACTTGCACATGAGTAAAAGGTGATAAAAGCTATTACTACTTGGGTAGCATAAAAATATAGGTTAGACAAATATTTCTGTTGGAGGTTGGATTAGAGAAGGTCTGTATCAGTGTTCCTCCTCTGCAATGTGCTTGTGTAGTATTAGCAGGAAAGACTATGTGATGGCAGGGTTTACTGTTTTCAGGAGGATTCTTGCTAAGACTTCAGAGATGGTGAAGCTGTCTTGTTTTGTTTAATTGTTAGAAACAGCGATAAGTGCTGATTCAAGGCACTTGCGTCTGCGGAAATTAGCTTTTTTGATCACTAATTGGGTGTCCCTGAATTTCATAAGATGATTGGTTGAGCCTTGCCTGAAGATTCCATACATCAAAACGTTTGAGTTATTACGAGGACGTCGTCCACGTAACGTAACCAAGTGACGCTTGAGGGGATGATGTTGGCGAAGTGTTCAGCCTCTAGGTGTTCCATGTACAAGTTGGCTAAGACGGCACTGATGGGGGACCCCATTCCCATGCTGTGTTTTTGTTTGTAGAGCCTGTTATTGAAAGAAAAACAGTTGAAATTAACAAAGTTCAATCAGGTCAACAAAATCTCCGGGAGGTAGAGGAAGATTAAGGTCCTGATTGACTTTACGTCGTAGAACATCGATGGTTTGTGTGGTAGGTACTTTAGTGAAGATTTCCTATACAAAACCAGACAAATACTGAAATGCACTAGTGAAGGGAAGAAACTTCTGTACTTGTACATCGATGTTCTACGACTTAAAGTCAATCAGGACCTTAATCTTCCTCTACCTCCCGGAGATTTTGTTGACCTGATTGAACTCTGTTAATTTCAAATGTTTTTCTTTCAATAACAGGCTCTACAAACAAAAACACAGCATGGGAATGGGGTCCCCCATCAGTGCCGTCTTAGCCAACTTGTACATGGAACATCTAGAGGCTGAACACTTCGCAAACATCATCCCCTCAAGCGTCACTTGGTTACATTACATGGACGACATCCTCGTAATAACTCCCAAATGTTTTGATGTACGGAATCTTCAGGCAAGGCTCAACGCAGCTGAACCAGCGGTCCAGTTTACACTAGAAGAGTTCAATGACAAGCTACCTTTTCTAGATGTCCTCATTCACAAAGTAGATAACAATCTAAGATTTCAAGTTTACCAGAAACCTACAAATAAAAATGATCTCACACACTTCTATTCCAGTCAAGATACTAAGACCAAAAGAGGCATCCTCATCGGATTTTTCCTGAGAGCATAGCGAATTTGTAGTCCTGAGTTTCTTGACGATGAATGTATACATACATTCACCAAACCTTCACTGATTTACATTTTCCTTCCTTTTTCATCAAAGATTGCAAGAAAAGAGCTCTTCAGATCATTAATTCTCCACGCACCAACACCACTCCAAACAAAGTTATAATTCTTCCCAACAGCCAGGTTGCATCAAACATTTCTAAAGTACTTGCACAAGCTAACACTAAAGTCGCCATCGCTTCCAGAACTTCAATAGAGGATCTAACCAGGACAAAATCCAAGTGCCATAAACCAGTCAATGCAGGGGTTTACACTATACCCTGTGGAGGCTGCGGCAGGATTTATGCAAGTGAAACAGCAAGAAACCTCGAAACACTCCTCAACGAACACATTAGTGCATGTAGGAACAATAACTTGAACAATGCCTGTGTACAACACCGAAATTCCACCAATCATCTCATGAAATTCAGGACGCCTGATTAGTGATCAAAGAAGCTAATTTCCACAGACGCAAGTGCCTTGAATCAGCACTCATGGCAGTTTCTAACACAAACAAAACAAAGGCAGCTTCACCACTCTGAAGTCTTAGCAAGAATCCTCCTGAAAACAGTAAACCCTGCCATCACATAGTCTCTCCTGCTAATACTACACAAGCACAATGCAGAGGAGGAACGCTGATACAGGCCTTCTCTAATCCAACCTCCAACAGAAATATTTGTCTAACATATTTTTATGTTACCCAAGTAATAGCTTTTATCACCTTTTACTCATGTGCAAGTTGATTGTTCTACCTTACTGTAACACTACTACAACTTCTACTACTACCACCACTAGTATTAGTGGTAGTAGTATTGTTAGTAACGGCTTGACAAAGCTCCTGGAGAGCGAAACGTTGCCACAATAAAATGTCACATTAGTTGCATTTGTGTCCTTTTACTTAACTTCTTATTTATGAAGTTTTTATTACTCTGTAGTCTTTTCTAATACATTGTACTATATCATGTTGGTATTACTGAGAACACAAAATTTTAAAGAATATGCAAAACATATTGTAAGAATATTTAGCAAAATTGATTACATATGTAAAATAAAATCATTAAATAAAATAAAATATGGTAGGTACAACTTCTTGCTGTACTATTTATTGCATTTTATTACATATGTTAAAAATTCTATTGCAACACACCTTTCAATTTCTTAATCACTACTACCTATGTTCGAATTTCAGCTTAGTCTGGAGGGATTAAGACTCGTTACAATCTGCATGGAAGATTCCAGTCCAAATTGAACTTGACTGACCGAGTACATTGCCTACTATTAGAGCCATACCAGCATGTAAAATTATAGATACAGATGCTTGGATTCTATGATTCTATGGCAACTGTCCATGCTATTCGAGAAGAGCTATGATGGTTAGTCATCTTTTAACTTGCCTGTTGCAAGTGATAATATCTAATTAGATACAGTACTTTCATTATCAACAAATGAGATATTAACTCAATGACCATAATCACACATTCTAAGACAGCATCAACTCTACAATTAAACAATACCAACCTATAAAATGGTTGAATACCCATGCTTCAAAGTTTTGGTTTAGTCACCTAGACCATATGATGGATCAATTTCTAGTAGTTGAATTATACTGTACTTCTGCTTTGAGAGGATATTAGGGTAAGGCATTTTTTAATCTAATTGTTTTGAGTGATATAAATACCACTTTACAGGTTGGTATGATATGACTGGTAGTGGCACTGTACTGGGTAGCAGGTTGTCAATGCTCACTACCTAGGTTGACCATACCCTGGGTGGCAAAATGTCACTGCTTTGTACAATGGTTCAGCCTCCATCTGACAACAGGAGAGGGCACTTTCCTGGGTGGTAGGATGTCACTACTCAATACATATGTTCACCGTCCACTTGAGGAGAGTGGTGGTGCTATCCTGGGTAGCAGGAGGTTCATCATTTTAGAGGTTCATTCCCTACTTAGGAGAGTGCATGTTTTCACGTGTATCACTCAAAACATTTGAATTAAAATATATTAACAGTGTATAATTTCAGATACTGTACTTTAACTCGCTAAATCTGCCTCTCACTGCAACATTTTTTTTTATTGAACCAGCTTTGTTGCTCTCACCAATGAGCATTTATTATATTTCTTGGCAAACTGCTATCTTCATGAATACAACATAAAATGATGCAATATAATTAAAGAAAAATCTATGTATTACAGAAGCCTTCCTATATTTGTCCTTTCAATTTTGGCATTTATACAGAGGAAGGTGGAGGTAGCTAGTCAATTTTTTTTTTTTTTTTTAGAAATACAATTAATATTTTTAACATTCACCTACATCAGTAAATTTAACATAAACTATAACACAAAATGGTTAAATTTTCACACTATTACTGGCACCATTTTAAAAGAATTAATGTCAATGAATTATAATATTTAGAACATAATGGCTATAAGTATTCCTGCCCTCACAGTTTAAAACAAAAGTCTCATTATACATGACTTTGCAGTCATATCTAACCTTCAAGTAAAGACCCCAGTACTAAATCTTGCTCCAGCAGTTCAGTCTTGAAAGTGCAACGGGACATTTCTCCGTGACTATATTGTACACTATTCTTACAGCCGAGATCCAGTCTTTATTTAACTATTACTATTATTTATACAAAGAGGGCTTTGTATTCGTGTGGCAGAACTCCTCTACGTGGATAAAATGTGTGATTAATCGAATAATTATTTAAGTTAGATAGGCGAGATGTATAGACATCAGCATAGCGGAAGAGACGACGGGAGAAATACGTTGGATTATCGTGAGTTCTGAAGACACTGCCGAAGTGAGGGTTGAATATTGCCTTTGTCTTCTTTCTGTAAAGTTATGATTAAACTGTTATGTCAGATGGTTAACAGATGATTTATTTTTATTTAGCCACATGAAAGGAAATAAGATTGTTAAAGAGGTCTCTCAAAGTCTCTCTTGCATTACCAGTCTTTCATGCTAAATGATGGCAAAGCTAAAGTTGCCAAAGTACTTCATTAAATAATATGAAAATAGTATTTCTTCTTCTTTCAACAAACTGGCCGTATCCCACTGAAGCAGTGTGGCCCAAAATGAAAAACAAAAGTTTCTCTTTTTAACTTTAGTAATGTATACAGAAGGGGTTACTAGCCACCTTGCTCCCGGCATGTTAGTCGCCTCTTAAAACACGCATGGCTTACGGAGGAAGAATTCTGTTCCACTTCCCCATGGAGATCAGAAGAAATAAACAAGAACAAGAACTAGAGATTTGGGGAGATGTTAAGCCAGTGTGTAGGAACTTTTGAACCAAGTGAGAGAGTAATTGTGGTAGGGGACCTAAATGCTAAAGTAGGAGACACATTTTGAGAGGGTGTAGTAGGTAAGTTTGGGGTGCCAGGTGTAAATGATAATGGGGGCCCTTTGATTGAACTTTGTATAGAAAAGAGTTTGGTTATAGGTAATACATATTTTAAGAAAAAGAGGATACATAAGTAAACAAGATATGATGTAGGGCATAATGACACTAGTTTATTGGACTACATATTGGTAGGTAAAAGACAGTTGAGTAGACTTCAGGATGTACATGTTTATAGAGGGGCCACAGATATATTAGATCACTTTTAGTTGTAGCTACAGTGAAAGCAAAAGGTAGATGGGATACAAGGAAAATAGAAGCAGCAAGTAAGAGAGGCGAAGGTTTATAAACTAAAGGAGGAGGCAGTTAGGGTAAGATATAAACAACTATTGGAGGATAGATGGCCTAGTGAGAGTATAGGCAATAGGTTGAAGATGTATGGGGTAGGTTTAAGAATGTAATGTTAGTGTTCAGCAGAAGTCTGTGGTTACAGGAAAGTGGGTGCAGGAGGGAAGAAGAGCGATTGGTGGAATGATAATGTAAAGAGAGTAGTAAGGGAGAAAAAGTTAGCACACGAAAGGTTTTTACAAAGTAGAAGCGATGCAAGGAGGGAGGAGTATATGGAGAGAAAAAGAGAGGTTAGGAGAGTGGTAAACCAATGTAAGAAGAGAGCAAATGAGAGAGTGGGTGAGATGTTATTAACAAATTTTGTTGAAAATAAGAAAAAGTTTTGGAATGAGATTAATAAGTTGAGGAAGCCTAGGGAACGAATGGATTTGATAGTTAAAAATAGGAGAGGAGAGTTATTAAATGGAGAGTTAGAGGTATCGGGAAGATAGAGAATATTTTGAGGAATTGTTAAATGTTGAAGATAGGGAAGCTGTAATTTTGTGTACAGGGCAAGGAGGAATAACATCTTGTAAGAGTGAAGAAGAGCCAGTTATGAGTGTGGGGGAAGTTCATGAGGCAGTGGGTAGAATGAAAGGGGGTAAGGCAGCAGGGATTGATGGGATAAAGATAGAAATGTTAAAAGCAGGTGGGAATATAGTTTTGGAGTGGTTGGTGCTTTTATTTAATAAATGTATGGAAGAGGGTAAGGTACCTAGGGATTGGCAGAGAGCATGCATAGTTCCTTTGTATAAAGGTAAAGGGGACAAAAGAGAGTGCAAAAATTATAGGGGAATAAGTGTTGAGTCCTAGGTAGTAGGTTAGTAGACAGCAACCACCCAGGGAGGTACTACCGTCCTGCCAAGTGAGTGCAAAACGAAAGCCTGTAATTGTTTTACATGATGGTAGGATTGCTGGTGTCTTTTTTGTCTCATAATTATGCAAGACTTCAGGTATGTCTTGTTACTTCTACTTACACTTAGGTCACACTACACATTCATGTATAAGCATATATATACACACCCCTATGGGTTTTCTTCTATTTTCTTACTAGTTCTTGTTCTTATTTCCTCATATCTCCATGGGGAAGCGGAACAGAATTCTTCCTCTGTAAGCCATGCGTGTCGTAAGAGTCGACTAAAATGCTGGGAGCAAGGGGCTAGTAACCCCTTCTCCTGTATACATTACTAAAGTTAAAAAGAGAAACTTTTGTTTTTCTCTTTGGGCCACCCCGCCTTTGTGGGAAACGGCTGATTTGTTGAAAGAAGAAGAAATATGCAAGATTTCAGGTACATCTTGCTACTTCTACTTACACTTAGGTCACACTACACATGCATTTACAAGCATATACAGTGCTAGTCACAGCATTATGCCATCCCTCCCCCACACACGTACCAAAACACAAACACATACCATGAAAGATTATATATATATATATATATATATATATATATATATATATATATATATATATATATATATATATATATATATATATATATATATATATATAATAAATATATATATATATATATATATATATATATATATATATATATATATATATATATATATATATATATTATATATATATATATATATATATATATATATATATTATATATTATATATTATATATATATATATATATATATATATATATATATATATTTACGCTTAATCACGTCCCTCAGCCATGTAGGAAGACACACAAATTCTTGAGGGTTTGGGGAGGTATGTTATTCCATGCCTTATGTAGAGCAGCCTCCAGCCACGGGATGGAACTGATATCCTTGCCCAGTAAACTTTGTTTCACTATTGACCAGAGGTTCTCAATAGGGTTTAGGTCTGGGGAATTGCCTGGTCAGTCATTAAAGAACCTCACTTCACAGTCCTTAACCCTTTCAGGGTCCAGAGGCCAAATTTCAAAGTGTGCACCAGGGTCCAAGAATTTAAAAAAAAAAAAATTGTTATTTTTCTTATGAAATGGCAGAGAATATTTTTCTGAAGGTAATAAAACAAGAAGTATGAAATTTGATGGAAAAATCACGAAATTATGCTCTCACGAATTTTGATGTGTCAGCGATATTTACGCATCGGCAATTTTGCCAACTTTGACTCCCATTTTAGGCCAATTACATTATTCCAGTCGACCAAATTCTTAGCTATTTCGCTAGTACAGTATTACGTTTATTCAATCGACTGAGCACAAGAAATTGCCCAGTCAACTGTTTCAACTACAAAATAAAATGATCGGAAATTGGTAATTTAGCCAATTTAACACAAAGTTCAAAATATTCCAATTTCAAAATAGGGTGCAGAATAAACAATGCAGGCATTCCTAGCACTAAATTAACATTTCCTTTGTTCATTAGTTACGTTTTCAGTCTTGACAAATGAATTCTATTGTTTTTTATTCACATAATGAATTTTTATTCAAACCAAAAAATGGAAGATTTACTGTTATGCAATACTGTAATACATAATTGTATAAATAATATCACCACATTTGTGAATGTACATTAGACCCACCAGCTGGCGCGTATTAGATGTGTGAGGTCATTTGTTTACTCTTGAACATCGGCAAAAATTTAACATTTCAGTTTCAAGCCATTTCCAGTACTAAAACCAATCAAAATCATCTCTATTTCTGTAATATATCTTCCATTCTATCAAATGAGACCAAGAAATCGCAAATACAACTTTAAAAAGCATACGAAAAAACACTGCAGAGTCGCTGTTTTAATAAAAAATTACGGTCTCAGTTTTTTCCTCTCATTATGCAGTGTGCGCTGCAGGATTTGTTTTATGTGGTGCACACTTACACATAGATGTATTCTCTCATATCTAGGCCCAAATTTACCGCTCACAGCTTATCTGAGTGAGCTGAGCTCATGGCGTAGAACTACGGTTTGGACCCTCAACTCAAAGCCGTAGAACTATGGCACGGACCCTGAAAGGGTTAAGCCATTGAACTACAGATTTGGCAGTATGACATGGTGCATTGTCTTGCATAAAAACCGTATCCCCACACTTGTCAAACGCCTCAGGTAAATTGTCACACAATAACTCCAGGTAATTATACTGGTTTTTGGTAAGCACAATGAGTTCACCAACACTGAGCACTGAAACACTTCCAAACCATGAGTGAGTGGGTGTTTGGTGGTCCCACAGGTGTAGCGTGGGTCTAGCGGGTCACTATCTCCAGAGGGGTGTGTGTGTGTATATATATACAGTGGAACCCCGACTTACGATGTTATCATCTTACGTTATTTTCGATAACCGATATTTATAACGTAAGAAATTTGATTGTGACTTACGATGTTTGCTTCGTCTACCGACATTCGTACCGGACCTGTCCGCTTGGCGCCCAGCTGAGCGCGCACTCCAGGGAGCGTCAGTGCTATTGTTTACAAGCGAGAGCGACCACCCACCCACACCCACGCATTCATACCAGTATATTGTCATTATTCCACTGTTTTTAGTGCTTGCAACTGCTAAATAAGCTACCATGGGTCCAAGGAAAGCTCCTAGTGGTAAGCCTGTGGCAAAGAGGAACAGAAATATATGTACAATAGAAGTGAAGAAGGAGATAGAAAAATATGAAAGTGGAGTGCGTATGAGTGAGCTGGCCAGGCTGTATGGTAAACCCTATTCTACCATCGCTACCATTGTGGATAAGAAATATTCAAGTAAAATCAAGGAAGCTGTTGTTGCAAAAAGGGGCATCTGTGATCACAAAACACAGACCACAAGTGCTGGAAAATGTGGAAAGGTTGTTGTTGGTGTGGATCAACGAAACAGTTAGCAGGAGATACTGTTTCGGAGGGAATAATATGTGAAAAGCAAGGCAGTTGCATGATGATCTCCTTAAGAAAATGCCTGCAACGAGTGCTGAAGTGAGCGATTTAAAGCCAGCAGAGGCTGGTTTTACAAATTTAAGAATCGAAGTGGCATACATAGTGTTGTGAGGCATGGTGACGCAGCCAGTTCTGACAAAAGTGCGGCTGAAAAATATGTTCCTGAATTCCAGGAGTACCTAGAGGCTGAACAATTCCTCCCCCAACAAGTGTTTAATTGTGATGAAACAGGCCTGTTTTGGAAGAAAATGCCCAACAGGACCTACATTACTCAGGAGGAAAAGGCACAGCCAGGACATAAGCCTATGAAAGACAGGCTAACTTTGATGCTTTGTGCCAATGCCAGTGGTGATTGCAAAGTGAAGCCTTTACTGGTTTATCTTTTGAAAATCCCGAGTGTTTGGCAGATGCGGTGTCAGCAAGTCTAACTTGTGTGTGATGTGGAAGTCTAACAAAAGGCTTGGGTCACAAAGGACATTTTCTTAGATTGGTTCAATGAAGTGTTTGGCCCCAGTGTGAAGAAATATCTATTGGACAATAATTTGCCACTTAAGTACCTCCTGATAATGGACAATGCTCCTTGTCATCCTCCAAACTTGGTAGAGAAAATTGTGGAGGAGTTTAAATTCATCAAAGTGAAGTTCTTGCCCCTAATACCACTCCTTCCTCCAGCCCATGGACCAGCAGGTCATTTCCAACTTTAAAAACTCTATACCAAAGCAATGTTTCAAAAGTGCTTTGATGTGACCACAGACATGAACATAACCCTAAGAGAATTTTGGAAAAACATTTCCATATGCTGCATTGTGTACACCTTATAGGTAAGGCTTGGGAGGGAGTGACTACCAGGACTTTGAACTCTGCCTGGAGAAAATTGTGGCCAGACTGTGTCCTAGAGAGGGATTTTGAAGGTTTTGGGGCTGAGCCTCAGAACCCTGAGCCTGAGCCTGAGCCTGTTTTGGAAGAAATTGTGGAATTGGGCAAGTCTTTGGGGTTAGAGGTGAGTGGTGAGGATGTGGAACAGTTGGTGGAGGAGCACAAGGAAGAGCTAACCACTGAAGATCTGCAAGAGCTTCAACAGCAACTGGAACAAGAGAGCAGAGGTCAGGACAATGGTTCAGAGGAGGAGGAGGAGGTGGAACAAAAATGGAAGAATGTGCCTTCTTCAAGGATTAGGGAGATCTGTGCCAAATGGAGTGATGTGCAAGCATTTATGGATGAATATCACCCTAACCATGCTGTTGCAGGCAGTGCTGGCAACCTGTACAATGACACAGTGGTGTGTCATTTCAGGGATGTGTTAAAGAATCGCCAGACACAGAGCTCCCTGGACAAATTTGTTGTTAGAAAGAGGTCTAGTGACTCTCAAGCTGGTCCTAGTGGCATTCAAAGAAAAAGGGAAGTAACCCCAGAAAAGAACTTACCACCTGCAGTGTTAATGGAAGGATTCCCTTCCAAACACTAGCATACTACTCCACCTTCTCCCTCCTCCCGTCCTCCACACATCAACAACTCTTCAATAAATGTAAGTGACATGTTATTGTACAATATTTGCATGTGTATTTATGTATTCTTTATTAAATTATTTATTATTTAATGTCCAAAAGTTCTAAAAAATATTTTATTTAACTACTTTTGGAAGTCTTGGACGGATTAAATTTATTTCCATTATTTCTTATGGGGAAAATTGATTCGTTTAACGATTGTTTCGCCTTAAAATATGCCCTCTCTGACGGATTAATATCGTAAGTCGGGGTACCACTGTATATATATATATATATATATATATATATATATATATATATATATATATATAGTATATGCTTGTACAGTGGAACCTCTGGTCATGAACACTTCCAAACACAAAATATTCGCCAAATTTTTGCATCTGGTCACGGACACATAATCGGGTGCCGAACAAACACACCAATTTTCTCTACTACCTGTTGTTTGTGGGCACCGAACTCTGTTAGTTAAGGTTTTTTCTCCATTAAACTGTGCATTATTTTGTATAATTAAGTATTTTTCAAACTTTGATTATTTTTTCTGTGCTTAAAACTCTTTAAAAAAAAAATGTTTACAGCGAACGGTTCGTAGGGGTCTAGAATAGACTCGTGCAATGTTAGTTTTCTCTGTTGTTCAAGGTTTTCGCAGTGTTATTCAAGGTTTTTACATTTAGTTTACTATTACACTGTGCATTCTATGGTATAATTAACTATTTTTGTGCCTAAAAATCTTAAATAAAAAAAAAATAAAAAAATTTACATACAGTTCGTAGGGGGTCTGGAAAGGATTAATCGTTTTTGCATACAATCCAATGGGGAAATTAGGTTTGGGTCACGACCAAATCGGGTTGCGCCCGGAGTTTTGGAATGAATTGTGGCCGTGACCAGAGGCTTCACTGTACATGCATGCGTAGTGTGACCTAAGTGTAAGTAGAAGTAGCAAGATGTACCTGAAATCTAGCATGTTTATGAGACAGAAAAAAAAAGACACCAGCAATCCTACCATCATGTAAAACAATTACAGGTTTCCAATTTACACTCACTTGGCAGGACGGAGGTAAATCCCTGGGTGGTTGCTGTCTACCAACCTACTACCTAGATTAAAATATTTAAAGTTATAATGCTTTAACCCTTAAACTGTCCAAACGTAGATATACGTTTGTACGCGTACTGCTCCGAACGTAGATCAACGTTATATTTTTCATTCCTTCAAATTTAGTGCAATAGGCCTGAGTCGTCTAGACATGAGAGAATGGGTCTGCGCCCTCAGTGTGCGCAGTATTAAAAAAATCTGGGACCACTTAGTACTTTGTGGGAGCACTAGTTCAATTGAGTGCCACCTGATGCAAATAATGTGGCAAACACCATGGATTCACTGATGTCATGTCGCATTAACACTCCCCTTATAAGAGGAAAGTAAAAATAGGTTCGATAAATACATGAGTGGCTGTGGGTGGGTGTGAGTTGGACCTGACTAGCTTGTGCTACTAGGTCTGATGCTGTGCTCCTTCCTTGAGAGGATGTGACCTGACTAGGTGGGTTATTGGTCTAAGCTGGGGGGTGATATGGACCTGCCTTGCATGGGCCAGTAGGCCTTCTGCTGTGTTCGTTCTTTTTTATGTTCTTATATATTTGGCAGGCTGGCTTTGGCTGTCTCTGGCTGTCTCTGTGTCTATATCTCTGTCTATATCTGTCTATATCTGTCTATATCTATCTATATACAGTGGTACCTCGACTTACGATATTTTTTCATTCCAGAATGCTGTTCAAGTGCCATTACCAAACGAATTTATCCCCATAAGGAATGATGTAAAATAGACTAGTCCTTTTAGACCCCCAAAATTACACTTACAAAAGCATTTAAAAAAATAAACTTACATAAAAGGGTGAGTTTGGGGACCATCGTAAGTCGAGGTACCACTGTATATCTCTGTATCTGTCTATATCTGTCTATCTATATATATCTGTAATATCTCTCTCTCTCACATGTACACATAAGTACAGTTATTATACATAGTGTAAATTACCTAGGATAACCCAAAAATTCCAGGCAAAGTCCTATACAATGCTTGTATATATAAGACATAATACGCATGACTGGCAAGTAATACGCATTGTCACTTCTGCATCTCGTATAATACCTGTTGGCTTACGAGACGGAAAGACAGATAAGCAGAGCTAGACAGACACACAGACAGATAGACAGATAGATAGACAGATACAGTGAAAACAAAGCGAGGGTTCCCTGCGCACATTCATTCATCAATGTCATTGGGCTGTCAGTGTTATCTGACACTTGTCATAACACCATTCTTCAAGGAGTTTCATATACTCCAGGCACACACAGGCAGACAGAAAGACAGATAAGCAGAGCTAGACAGAGACACAGACAGATAGATAGACAGATACAGTGAAAACAAAGCGAGGGTTCCCTGCGCACATTCATTCATCAATGTCATTGGGCTGTCAGTGTTATCTGACACTTGTCATAACACCATTAGTCAAGGAGTTTCATATTATACTCCAGGCACACATAGGCAGGCAAACAAAGACAGATAAGCCGAGCTAGACAGATAGACAGAAACACAGATAGACAGATAGATAGACAGATAGATAGACAGATAGAAGACAGATAGATAGACAGATAGACAGATAGACTAGACAGATAAAACAGAAGATAGATAGACAGATAGGATAGATAGACAGATGATACAGACAGTGAAACAAAGCAAGGGTTCCTGCACACATTCATTCATCAATGTCACTGCCTTATCAGTAGTTATCTGACAATTGTCATAACACCATTCTTCAAGGAGTTTCATATATACTCCAGGATGTCTAAAACATTGCTGGGACCTATAAATACTTTGTATATATTTATAGACAATAGTAAATGACCAAGGCAGGTGAAATTGTTCACCCGTTGGTGTCATTGTGACTATTTGAGTACTATTTCAGTACCTAATATTAGTGTTAGAACAAAGATTGGCTAGAAATCACAAGAACTATTATAAATTGAATTACCAAACATAAAAATTGTATAAAATTTAAAAAAAAAACTAGAAAAAAAAGTATATCGGGATTACTTCTGCAAACGGCAGGACTTGTTGTTGCCGCAGGTGAGCATCCAGCACCAACTTGTCGGGCTTATATCTCGGTAAGTACTGGCCCTAAAATTTTTTTAGCCTATCCTGTTTATAAAATGCGCTTTCATTTTTTAAAAAAACGATTTTTTTTTTTTTTTTTTTTTTTCTAAAATATTCGGAGCAGTGCGCAGAGTGAACGTAGATCTACGTGTGGACAGTTTAAGGGTTATACATATCTTCATACCATTCCCAACCCAATATTTACATTTAGAATACTTTACAAATTTAATTACAACCTTCACATTTGTATTCATATTCTTTAACAAACAACTACCTTCATTGTGTATGTGACTTAGTTAATTTTCCTCTTATAAGCATTACCAAATAAGTGCAATTATTTTACTTATACTTTATAAATACCTTTTACCATAAGAAATTCAGTCACTCTTATTTGCTTAATTGTACTATTATATTCAAACAACTATCATTGTGTATGTGACTACTTTTATTCCTATAACAACTACCTGATAAGTGCAATCATTTACTTATATTTTATAAATACCTTTCATCCCCAAACCTTTAAAAAAAAT
>WNWK01018061.1:0-40916 GCA_009830355.1 Cherax destructor
CATCACTCAACTACCAGCAGCTCCTCCTCCCTTGAGAGTTGTGATATATTGTTATAACTTTCTGGTATCAGTGAGGTACTCGAGGTGGTCAATATCGACCCCTAAAGGTCGATGGTACTATAGAAGGGGTCGATAAATGGTTGGGGGTCAAAAAAGGGGTCAGTAAATGTCTGGGGATGTGCTTTGCGTTGTGCATGACCTTCCACCCTCCCTGGTGACCTGGTAATATACACAAAACACCTTGATAAATTAAGGGAAGACTTTAAGAGGCGCGTCAGTTTCCCTGTCTACTAATATCGCGTTTATTTTTTCCCCTATAATCTACCTTGTCCATAATTACTATCACATTTACTTTGCTTTCGTAGGTGAAGTCTACGATCTTTCCTTAATTCATGGTATAACTTAACACATGTTTAAGGACAATTGTGTTGAGTTATACCATGAATTCAGGAAAGACCCTAGACTTCACCTTACGAAAGTAGACAAAGTAAATGAGAGAGTAATTATGGACAAGGTAGATTACAGGAAACATGACATATTATTAGAAAAGATGGGAACTGACGTGCCCCTTAAAGTACACTTTGAGAACCTGCAGAAAATGTAGGTACCTGACTGCATTCTTACACTATTTGATTTGGAAATACAAAATGCAGACTTTGACTCTCAACTGCAGGAAGAACACACTGATATGACTATGGATCTTGTAGCAGAAACATTGTTCAGTAGTAGAAGCTTAAGTGACCATGGAACAATGTAAATACTGTTGGTAAATACCCCCCTCCCTCCGGCTTTGTCCAGTGGCTGAGCCATTTTGACTTGGTTTCCCAAGTTGATACATCGCTGAAGCTGGTGTCAGCCATACAAATACATTTCTAACTAAACAGAGGAAGAGAGTGAACCTGGAAGAGCCTCTGGCGACTTACCACTATAACTCACCAACCAAATATCAGTGACCTTGTTGACCTTCAATAGATACATCCTTCACGTTAATATCAGCATTATTATTATTATTATTATTATTATTATTATTATTATTATTATTATTATTATTATTATTATTCGTAGTATCATTAGCTAAAAATACTAAATTATATTAATATAATAAATGTTTGAGGGTCGATGAACAATCTGAAATATACACATGAATGGTATAGTATAATTGGACATCTTCCCGTTATGTCCTGGTACTGATAAAGTCACTGGTGGGCGAAACGTCTACAATGAGGACACCCAGATGTTGCACATGTGTCTGATTTTCAATCTGAAATTTCATGAAGATGATGATGAGGTGAAGAGTTTGGGGACCCCTGGGATACCGGGATACCTGGGATACCTTTCTAATATTGAACACCTCTGGTTTAAGGGATACTGGGATACCTTTCTAATATTGAACACCTCTGGTTTATAAGATACTGGGATACCTTTCTAATATTGAACACCTCTGGTTTATGGGATACTGGGATACCTTTCTAATATCAACCAAGAAGAAAAACACTGCTAGATTAGATTTGAGTTTGTTGATCATCTTGTCCAGGATGCGACCCATAACACTCACCTAATACTTAGGAACTTACGTACTGCTAGGTGAACAGGTGTAGCAGGTGTAAGGAGACTAACACCCTAGTACCTACTTACTTCTGGGTGAACAATGACAACAGGTGCAAAGAGACTAACACCCAGGTACCTACTTACTGCTAGGTGAACAGTGACAACAGGTGTAAAGGGACTAACACCCAGGTACCTACTTACTGCTAGACTGGAATACTGCTGTACACTAACGGCCCCCTTCAAGGCTAGCGACATTGCTGACCTGGAGAGTGTACAAAGAACCTTCACGGTACACATAAGTACGATAAGGCACCTAAATTACTGGGAACTGCTGAAGGTCCTTAATCTGTATTCCCTGGAACGCAGGGGAGAGAGATACATGATAATATACACTTGGAAAATCCTAACTTGCCCACAAAAATCACTTCCTATGAAAGCAAGACTCGGCAGGAGGCGCCACGAGTACACTGAGAGACAACACAATAAGTGTCCGGGGCCCAAGACTGTTCAACTGCCTCACACCATACATAAGGGGGATTACCAATAGACCCCTGGCTGTCTTCAAAAAGGCACTGGACAGGTACCTAAAGTCAATACCTGACCAATCAGGCTGTGGTTCGTACATCAGTTCGTACAACAGCCTGGTTGATCAGACCCTGATCCACCATGAGGCCTGGTCTCAGACCAAGCCGCGGGGGCGTTGACCCCCGAAACCCTCTCCAGGTAAACTCCAGGTGTAAAGAGACTAACACCCAGGTACCTACTTACTGCTAGGTGAACAGTAACAACAAGTATAAAGAGACTAACATCCAGTTACCTACTTACTGCTTCAGCCGAGTACACTTCTCTTGGCTGAGGGACTGACCACCTCAAAACTACTACTTCAAGACTGTTGAAGTGATCATCACGTCATACCTGTCTCACCATTACTTCTGTTGTCGCCAGTTTTAGTCACTTCTCAGCAGACATGAATGCAAGACACACTACATTTAACCATAACACCACTAACCCAATAGGCACACAACTACACGACTTCATAAATCAAAAACATCTGCTACACCTGGGACCATTCTTCAATACCTTTTATGGACATCAGGGACAGGGCAGACCAGACATCATCATCGCTAACAGAGCCAGCTCACTATTCCAACACCACATTGCACCAGGACCAATCATTGGTTCTGATCACATCCCAATCATCTTACACATCTCAACAAACCCTATACTCGTTCCTGTCACACCAACATTCGCCTTCAAGAGAGCCAACTGGGAAGTCTTTCAACAACAACTAGACAATGTCGACCTCACCTATGACTACAACAATAAACCAGTATCTGACATTGACACTCAACTCAACATCATACAGGCAACAATCACTGCCGCAACAAACACAGCTGTCCCCAAAAAATCACACACCATGCGATACTCCTTTAAGCCTTCTATCAGAACCAAAAGGCTACTCATATGTTACCAGAACCGCTTCATCCAAAACACACATAGATTCGCTCAAATCAGACAAGATCTCACATACCTCCAAAACAACATACTACGCAGCCTCGAACTAGACCACAGTACACACTGGGACCAACTAATCCACAAGGCAGAAGAACAAAGAATAAAAGACCCCAAAGACTTCTGGAATTTCATCAGGAAAGTACGAGGCACCATCACGAGCAGCAAATTTAAACACCTCACCCACAACAATGCACATATCACTGACCCACAGACAGCAACCAACACCTTTAAACTCATATGGGAGAACATCTTTCACCCTCACCCCCCACACCCGAATGCCTTACTACACACACAGCAAGTTGATCTCTGGAACCATGAAAACATACAGCAAACAACACCTGACAGGATTATCCAACTTGACACCCTCACCTCCACTCAAGAGCTTGATACCCCTCTCACCAACGCTAACATAAAACAACTCCTCAAAACACTCCCTCCAAAAGCCCCTGGAGCCTCTGGATTAAACCATGTCATACTCAAACACCTACCTAACTCTATCGTCACAGCATACACAAACCTCCTCAATGCTTCCTTAGCTTCAGGGTACTTCCCCCCACTCTTCAAAGCAGCCACAGCAATCCTCATCCCAAAACCTGGGAAAGACCACACAGACCCCAAAAACTACCGTCCCATCAGTCTACTCGAAGTCCTTGGCAAACTATACGAAAGACTCATCAACCAAAGACTCAGGAGACACCTCGAACACAACTCCCTCCTTTCTGAAGGACAATTTGGCTTCAGAGCCAAACGATCCAACCAAGATGCCTTAAACATCATACTGAACTACATTTACATCAACACACAGCAAAGAAAAAAGACAGCCTTAGTAGCAAAAGATGTAGAAAAAGCTTTCGACACAGTATGGCATAATGGCCTTAAGCAAAAACTTTGCACTAACTTCAACTTCCCTACAAATATCAAAAAACTCCTGTGCAATTTCCTAGACGACAGAACGATGAGAATCAGATTCCAAGGCTGCCATTCAAATTACTTCCCATTACATGCGGGAGTCCCACAAGGATCTGTCCTTTCCCCCACACTATACATACTATACACCAATGACATTCCAACACCAATGCCCGTTGACTCCATAACACTTGCATATGCAGATGACATTACCCAACTTATCACTCACCAACATATAAATCACCTAGCAAGCAGAACACAAGATGAAGTAGACAAAATATCATACTGGGAACAAAAATGGAGAATCAAAACAAATGCCACTAAATCTAACATAACCTACTTTAACTACAGAAGAAAAGACCCTCCGCCTAGGATAGAAATTAAAACAGCAGAAACTCGCACATACCTTCCCAGGACAATTAAAACCTCAGTTCTAGGAGTTACCCTTGACCACGGACTTAGACTTCACCTACACATTGTAACTAAACATGCAATAGCTTCAAAAGCCCTCCAAGGGTTATACAAACTAAAACGTGCTTCCCCTCGCACCAAGCTTCACCTCTATAAAACTCTCATTAGACCACTTCTAACCTATTGCCCTCTAGCCCTCTCCTTAGCTGCAAACACCAATAAACTCAAGTTACAGCGCATCCAGAACAAAGCTCTGCGTTGGGTGTCTAATACCAGGTGGGATGACTTTCTTACAAGTGAATCCCTTCACATCCAGGCGAACACCCCGGCCTTGAATGTGTACTGGAAGACACTCAGCGACAAACAAATAGACAGACTTGAGACTAGACATGACCACTGGACCACATACTTAGACGACATTATACGTAGACCCAACAACACACATAACTTATTCTACTCGATCCTAGATCCTGCTCCAAACCCCCTATACACTAACAATAGCCCACAGTAAAAGCTAACATAGCTGCATCCCTGTCTTCACAGGGGTGGACCTTTAAAGATGTCCTTTGTAACCTTTATTTTAATTTGTTTTTAATTTGTTTTTTAATTTGTTTTTGATACCAAAAATGAGTAGCCCTTGTGCCTTGCAGTGATGTTGTTTGTGCCAGCCCTGTACCACAGAACTCCCATGCCGTGTCCAAGTCGATAAAAATGCAAAATCCTGAATCACTATCTACCTAGCTACTGGGTTAAGCCCTGGTACTATCTCTCCTACTAAATATTCTTCCTCTCACCCAACTATTCTTACTCTGTACCCACTTCCCCTTCACCCAAAAGGGTCTTACCTACACTTGTTCTGTTCTGTTCAGTCACTTCTCTATATGAAGACATAGCAAATCTTCAAGATGTTAATAAAGTGTTTAGTGGACCTCAGACAACAATATCATGATCACTGAAGACAGGTTTCAGTTGTTCCTTGGAGTATACCTGGAGTATACCTGGAGTATACCCGAAGGGTGTTCTGGGGGTCAACGCGCCCTCAGCCTGGTCCCTGACCTGGCCTCCTGGTGGATCTAGGGGTGACCAACCAGGCTGTTACGCAGATCAATGTACGAACCACAACCCAGCTGATCAGGAACTGATTTTAGGAACCTATCCAGTTCCCTCTTGAAGACAGCGTGGAGTCTGTTGGCAATCCCCCTTATGTATGGTGGTAGGCTGTTGAATATTCTTGGGTCCCTTATACTGAAAGATATTGTGTTATCTCTCAGTGGGAGGGAAGAGTATTTTGCATCGTCTGCTGAGCTTCTTGCTTTCGTAGGGAGTGATTTCTGTGTGCAGATTTGGGACTAATCCTTCTAGGATCTCTTCTAGGATTTTCCAGGTGTAAATTATTATATATATTTCTCATCTTCGTTCCAAGGAGTACCTGGAGTATGCCTGGAGAGGGTTTCGGGGTCAACGCCCCACCCGGCCCGGTCTGAGACCGGGTGGACGGTCTCATCAACGGTCTGATCAACCAGGCTGTTACTGCTGGTCGCGGGTCAAGGGACTTCAAATGTTCCCAGTAATTTAAGTGTTTGATTGAACTTATATATGCAGTGAAATTTATCTGTACTTTCTTCAGATCTGCAGTTTCACCTGCAATGAACGGGAATAACAGCAATACTCCAGTCTAGAGAGAACAAGTGACTTAAAGAGAATCATCATTGGCTTGGTATCCCTTCGTTTTGAAGGTTCTCATTATCCAGCATATCATTTTCCTGGCAGTTATGATAGTGACATTATTGTGATCCTTGAAGGTGAGATCCTCTGTCATTATCGCTCCCAGGTCCTTCACATTAGATTTTTTGCTTCACTGAATGGTCAGAATTAGTTTTATACTCAGAATTATGTTTTTTTTCTCTCTCTCAAATTTTCCATAATTGAGTAACTGAAATTTGTCCTCATTGAGCATGGTATAGTTTTGTGCGGGTCCACTGGAAGACTTGGTATATCAGCTTGGAGATTTGATGTGACTTTGATGGATAACACTCTCATGCTAGTTCTAGTATCATCCATAAAGGATGATACAGTGCTATGGTTTATGTCTGTGTCTATGTTAGATATGAGAATGAGAAGAATGGGGCGAGTAATGTATCTGGTGGAACAGAACTTCTCACTGTGGCAGCCTCTGACTTAACTCTGTTTACTCTTAGTCTTTGTCTACTGTTGGTTACAACCTTGAAGATCCATCTACCCACTTTTTATGTTATTCCTTTTGTACGTATTTTCTGCTATTACACCATGGTCGTTTTTGTCCAACACTTGTAAAGTCTATGTATACTGCATCTGCATTATGTTGGTCCTCCAGTGCATCCAGGACCATGTTATAGTGGTCCAGTAGTTGTGAGGCAGGAGTGACTATCCAGGACCATGTTATAGTGGTCCAGTAGTTGTGAGGCAGGAGTGACTATCCAGGACCATGTTATAGTGGTCCAGTAGTTGTGAGGCATGAGTGACTATCCAGGACCATGTTATAGTGGTCCAGTAGTTGTGAGGCAGGAGTGACTATCCATGACCATGTTATAGTGGTCCAGTAGTTGTGAGGCAGGAGTGACTATCCAGGACCATACTATAGTGGTCCAGTAGTTGTGAGGCAGGAGTGACTATCCAGGACCATGTTATAGTGGTCCAGTAGTTGTGAGGCAGGAGTGACTATCCAGGACCATGTTATAGTGGCCCAGTAGTTGTGAGGCAGGAGTAACTATCCAGGACCATGTTATAGTGGTCCAGTAGTTGTGAGGCATGAGTGACTATCCAAGACCATGTTATAATGGCCCAGTAGTTGTGAGGCAGGAGTGACTTTCCAGGACTATGTTATAGTGGTCCAGTAGTTGTGAGGCAGAAGTGACTATCCAGGACCATGTCATAGTGGTCCAGTAGTTGTGAGGCAGGAGTGACTATCCAGAACCATGTCATAGTGGTCCAGTAGTTGTGAGGCAGGAGTGACTATCCAGGACCATGTCATAGTGGTCCAGTAGTTGTGAGGCAGAAGTGACTATCCAGGACCATGTCATAGTGGTCCAGTAGTTGTGAGGCAGGAGTGACTATCCAGGACCATGTCATAGTGGTCCAGTAGTTGTGAGGCAGAAGTTACTATCCAGGACCATGTCATAGTGGTCCAGTAGTTGTGAGGCAGGAGTGACTATCCAGGACCATGTCATAGTGGTTATTGCGTCCCCAGAATTGGGCCCCAATGTATATAATGTATATTTCCATTTTCTATAATTTTATATGGCTGATATTCTCGATAATAGCTAAATCTTTAATATCGTGCTTTATACTATTATTGGACTATTATTTGACATTATTTGACTTAGCTATGTTTATTAGGTAGGATGTAATATTATAAATTATGACACTAGGCTTGTTGCTGGGAGGATTCACGTGATTCCCCCTGAGGTGGGTGGCGCTGCTCCTTCCTCGAGAGCACTACGCAGCTGGACATCGTTGAGACAACACCTCTCTCCAGTCTGCTTGTTTTCTCGCCATTTAGACTCTGTTTGGGTAGAGTATGTTTTCGGTGGTGAGACGAAACATACTTCTCAGGACTCTGTTCACAGAGGATAGACTAGACAGTGATTTTCGACGTTTTTCTGGGTTGTGTGTCGCATTGACACTCTTTGATAACTCAGGTCTCTTGCTACAGCTCCTGACCTAATTTGATAAGGCATCTGTGCACCGTCACAGTTTGGGATTGTTTATGCTGAACCTAGCTTCAGTAGAAAGGGAGTTTTTTGACTGTTTTGGAGGATCTATTGATGGTCCCCAGTTAGGGTCGATTTTCTATCTCCTTGTTCCTGACGCTGTGTTGCTGTTGCCTGTTATATTGCTGTTATGCGAATTGGTCATTTTACTGGTCAATCAAGCTGTTCTGATTGTCAGTTTGTTAGAAGAGCTAGCTTATGAGAAGTTCAGTCGGACACTGGTTGAGTCGAGTCTTAGAGTTACCTGGAGCTCACTACTCATACACACGTATATTCTTATTTGCATATATCTGTATTATTGTACTTACTGTCATTGTACCTGATGGTACTTCAGAGTCATTTGGATATATGTGCCCTCAGCACAGTCATTGTATATGAGAGCAGTGTAGGAGCTAACCTCCTAATTGATGTCTTAATTAATATCTTTATATTTGATTTACTTTGCTACCCTAGATTTTCTCACTTTGATAATAAACCTTTTAAATATATTTCGTTGGTTAGTACCCTATCAGTTGCAATCCTCTTAAGATATATAATATGTTGGATAACTGGACCAGGATACTGACTTTGTTGCAAAAGCCCAGTAACAGGCTGGATGCTAGAAGGGCTATAGTGGGTCCTTACCTGAGAGTCTGAACTGAACTATCCTTTCTAGTGTTCACTGGAGATGTCTATTACAAATAGATATCGTGTCTTTTTGTAACAGTGGTCCAGTAGTTGTGAGGCAGGAGTGACTATCCAGGACCATGTCATAGTGGTCCAGTAGTTGTGAGGCAGAAGTGACTATCCAGGACCATGTCATAGTGGTCCAGTAGTTGTGAGGCAGGAGTAACCATGCAAGACCATGTCATAGTGGTCCAGTAGTTGTGAGGCAGGAGTGACCATGCAAGACCATGTCATAGTGGTCTAGTAGTTGTGAGGAAGGAGTGACCATGCAAGACCTTGTCATAGTAGTCCAGTAGTTGGGAGAAGCAGGAGCGACCATCCAAGATCATGTTATAATGGTCCAATAGTTGTGAGAGGCAAGAACACCCTGCTCTAAACCGATGCTGCTCTTCACACATCACACAATGGGCTAATTACCATTATCTATCATACAAAGGTGATAACTACCCAACATACAATGGTTGTAACTACCATTAACTACCCTTCACCCATCATACAATGGTGGTAACTACCATTAACTACCCTTCACCCATCATACAATGGTGGTAACTACCATTAACTACCCATCACACAGTGGGGGTAACTACTATTAACTACCCTTCACTCATCATACAATGATGGTAACTACCATTAACTACCCATCATACAATGGGGTAACTACCATAAACTACCCTTCACCCATCATACAATGGTAGTAACTACTGTTAACTACCTAACATACAATGGGGGTCATTCATACATAGAAAACGAACAACTTCTGACAACAGAAAACGAGAAACTCTTGATTGTTTACAACATTATGTCTGGTGGTGTGAGTAACTTTGACTTCGAATAAAATATCCCTCTGATAAAAAATATGAGACCACTTTTGTGCAATAATCTATCTTAAATATTATAAGAGCTATGTTGTACGGTAGTTTAATGAGGAATAAGAATGAAAATAGGTATAAACTGAAAAGCAGTTAGCGAAATGTGGAGTTAGAGGATCTGGACGAGTGATGTAAATAATAATGGCGTCTGTGTTGGGACGAGGCGTATCTCTTGTGATGAGAAGATTTTGCTGAGAGCGACTTCCTGGGCGTCGCATGAGGAGTTGCTGTGTGCTGCTGGGCGGTGCTGGGTGTGAGGAGCAGCCCTGGAGTGTGAACAATGAGGTGTTGGCTCCTCCTGGTGGTGATAATGGCTACACTCCGTCAGGTTGAACCTTCCCTAGACCTGTACGTCGACTCTCAAGACGTCAAGCAGCTCCTAGGTGAGTCCTAACTGTGTACCCTGCTCCTAGCAGTGTAACCTGCTTCTAGGTGAGTCCTAACAGTGTACCCTGCTCCTAGGTGAGACCTAGCTGTCTATCCTGCTTCTCGGTGAGTCCTAGGAATGTAACCTACTCATAAGTGGGTCCTAGCAGTGTAGCCTCCTCATAGGTCAGTCCTAGCACTGCAGCCTACTCTTAGGTGAGTCTTAGCAATGTAACCTACTCATAGGTGGGTCCTAGCAGTGTAGCCTCCTCATAGGTGAGTCCTAGCAGTGTAGCCTCCTCATAGGTGAGTCCTAGCAGTACAGCCTGCTCATAAGCTGTAACTAATGTTGGGTAAAATCTTGAAGAATGCCAATGAGCCAAAGTTTTGTAATGGTAATTGGAGTCTTGTAAATTGTACTTAGTAATGATACAGGAGGGCCCCACTTTACAGCACTTCACTTTACAGTGCTTCACTTTACTGCATTTCACTAATGCAGCAGCTTTCAATTACACACATTCTTCATTTATTCAGACTTCCTACAATAAATATATTCACCGCTCAGTATAAGCTGAGGACAAAAATATTTTAAGGTAAGTAATGTGTGTACTGTATATGCATTTTTTAGGCCTAGCTCTATTGCTCACCTAATATATGATAGTGTAAATATGTTATCAGGCTGTTATATGCATTTGAACGGGGAAAAAAAAAAGGCTATGATTCACTTTACAGCAATTTTTGCTTTACAGTATTAGCCTGGAACCTATCCTGCTGTGTAAGCAGGGCCCTCCAGTACTGTCTCTCTCCATTGTGGCAAGACTGAAGTTCCTCTCATTATTATTATTATTATTATTTTGATCTCAGTGGTGTGTAGAAAGATATTGTTAGATATTAAAAAGTCACAGACCGGGCCGGGAGGGCGTTGACCCCTGGAATTCTCTCCAGGTAGACTCCAGGTAAAAAAAATTAATGATCAAGAATTTTAATTACGAAAATACTGTATTTAAAATTTTATTACATACATAGTACTTTATTTTCTAAGGTTTACTAGAATATATACTGTACCCATTTAATGATTTATCTACTTGTTATGTGAACATTTCTCTATTAAGTCTCTTTCAACTGGTTTATACAAGTTGTTCCCCAGAATCAAATTTTCTGATACAATTTAAATTTCAGTGACTTTGGTACTACTAAAACTTGAATAATGGTAAATCAGAATTGAAACAGTATAAAACAGAATTTTTCTAAACTCTAGAATGGGAGAGGCATAAGAGTGAGCCAGAAGTAATCATACTGGGGTGACTTAAGATTGCTAGCACTACAAATAATACTGACTTACAGGTGTGAGTTCTCAGCTGTGGTACGTACATAATGGAACAGTCAACAAGTATGCCTTGGGTTATGTTGTGGTGGTTCCTCCCCAGGTCAACTCTCTCACCTTCTGCTGGCAAGCTCTCCATGGAAAAACGGTAAGACTGCCCAGTTTGCACACAGTAGGACCCCACCTTTAGAATGAGTTGTATTCCCCATTTTTTCAACTTATCAGCAAGTCATTTTTAATCCTGAACCTATTGTCCTGTATAAAATGGCAGTATAAAGGATGGTTACATGTCACATATATGTACGTAGCTGCATAGTGAAAATCATAAAACTTATTTTCTTTATCTAGTGGTTTTTGAACTTTTGAACTTTGTAAGTGTGGAGCAGCATAACTTGGTGACTCTTAAGTCTGGCCTTTTGTATATTCCTGACAAAGAAATTAGATAAAAAAAAAAAAACCTTACATGGATAAGCAATATACTAAAAAATGTCTTTGGTAAAAAAGAGACATTTACAGGTGAGAGGAGAGAGTCACCATATATACAAATAGAGAGTACAGTGGACCCCCGAGTTTCGTAAACCCCGGAAATCGTACATTTATGTAAGTATAATATTGTAAGTGCTTGTGGAAAAGTATTTTTGGGGGTCTGAAATAGACTAACCTACGTGACATTTTTCCTTAAGGGAGTAAATTCGTTCGGTAATGGCACTTGAGCAGACTTCAGGAGTGAAGTTTTTACGAAACTCGGGGGTCCACTGTATATACAAATAGAGAGAGAGGTCAAAAACAGAATAAAAATGGCCATAAGAAAATATGAAATTAAATTTGTGAGGCAATCAAAGACTAAGTTACAGACATAGAGCAGTAAGCTTAAGATCAGGGAAAAAAAACCATAGTACCACATAAATGTTACCTGGCCTAGGTAGTAGGTTGGTAGACAGCAATCACCCAGGGAGGTACTACTGTCCTGCCAAGTAGGTGTAAAACGGAAGTCTGTAATTGTTTTACATGATGGTAGGATTGCTGGTGTCTTTTTTCTGTCTCATATACATGCAAGTTATCAGGTACATCTTGCTACTTCTACTTACACTTAGATCACACTACACTTGCATGTACAAGCATATATACACACACCCCTCTTGGTTTTCTTCTATTTTCTTACTAGTTCTTCTTCTTTCTTTCAACAAATCGGCTGTTTCCCACTGAGGCAGGGTGGCCCAAAAAGAAAAACGAAAGTTTCTCTTTTTAACTTTAGTAATGTATACAGGAGAAGGCATTACTAGCCCCTTGCTCCTGGCATGTTAGTCACCTCTTATGACATGCATGGCTTACAGAGGAAGAATTCTGTTCCACTTCTCCATGGCAATAAGAGAGATTAAACAAGAACTAGTAAGAAAATAGAAGAAAACCCAGAGGGGTGTGTATATATGTTTGTACATGCATGTGTAGTGTGACCTAAGTGTAAGTAGAAGTAGCAAGATGTACCTGAAATCTTGCATGTTTCTTCTTCTTTCAACAAATCGGCCATTTCCCACCAAGGCGGGGTGGCCCAAAGAGAAAAACAAAAGTTTCTCTTTTTCGTTCGTTCAACACGTCGGCCACCGAGGCAGGGTGGCCCAAAAGGAAAAACGAAAGTTTCTCCTTTTACATTTAGTAATATGTATATACAGGAGAAGGGGTTACTAGCCCCTTGCTCCCGGCATTTTAGTCGCCTCTTACGACACACATGGCTTACGAAGGAAGAATTCTGTTCCACTTCCCCATAGAGATAAGAGGAAATAAGAACAAGAACTAGTAAGAAAATAGAAGAAAACCCAGAGGGGTGTGTGTATATATATGCTTGTACATGAATGTGTAGTGTGACCTAAGTGTAAGTAGAAGTAGCAAGATGTACCTGAAATCTTGCATGTTTATGAGACAGAAAAAAAGACACCAGCAATCCTACCATCATGTAAAACAATTACAGGCTTTTGTTTTACACTCGCTTGGCAGGACGGTAGTACCTCCCTGGGCAGTTGCTGTCTACCAACCTACTACCTAGGATGAAATTTATACCCATGTATTAAATTGATACCCAGGTATCAATGAATGCTCAGCTATTTTCTGGTGTTGTGAAATTGATTGATATGTTTCAGATGCCATACAGTTTGGATGTTCATATTGGCAACCATGAAGCCTTGTCAAAACCTGTGTACAACATTAGCGACAGAGGCCTGGTACCCACACGTCCTGCTGCCTGGACACTTAGACTTGCCTGTACGGGCAAACTCACCACACAGGTATTGTCTTACTCTCTATCTCACTGTCTGTATGATCCTTATGGGTTTAGTGCTTAGTTATGATTATATTTATCTCACTGTTTGTATGCAGATAAGATTACCCATAGGTGAAATCTATGTTCATAGTGTCCCATCTCTTGTATTACCTATTCTTGATAGAGAGTTACCCAGTGGTTTTGCTTTATTTATTTTTTACCTACAGTATTTTGTTTCTGGACAAACAGTAGTAAAACCGTACTTGTGACAGCAGTGTTATTATCGCACCTGCAAGGAAATTGGTACATTGGATAACTAGAACTTTGAAAGAAAGAGATGCTAAGTGAATGAAGACAATCTTCCAGTCACTCGTTCTCTTGAATTTAGAATATTAGTATACTAACTGTCCCCTTCAAGGCAGATGAAATTGGAGATCTAAAAAATGTACAATACTTAGAACCTTAACAGCTCATATAAACTCAACCAAACACCTAAATTACTGAGAGTACTTGAAGTCCCTCAAACTGTACTCCTTAGAATATAGGCAAGAAAGATGCATCATAATGTACACTTGGAACATTCTGAAGAGATTAGTGTCAAATCTACACGCTGATAACACTACATGTGAAAACGAGAGGCTTGGCAGCTGGTGCAAGATGCTTCTGTTGAACAGCATGGAGTGATGAGTAAACTGGAAAGGGACCATGACTCAGCACCTTCCTTTCATGCTTAAGTGAGATTACCAATAGACCCCTGTCTGTCTTTAAGAGAGAATTCTGTAAATTCCTTTAAATGAGTTCTTGATCAGCCTGTTATTGGTGCACACATTGGACAGTGAGTGGCTGGCACCAACATCCTGACTGACTGGACCAGCAACCAGGAGGCCTGATCTAGGACCAGGCTACGGTGATGGTGATCTCAGGAAAAGACTACATACAGGTGACCTGTGGTGTCTCATCAGGTTTGCTAAACATTCTCAGTAAAAATATTTCTTATTATTTTTTTAACCCACTTTATTCCTGGACAGTATCTCAAGAATTTCTCTTCTCATAGGCTTAAAAATTCTTAATGTGGTCCTAAAATGAAACTCTTGAAATTGTGATTTCTGATTATGATGGAAACAGATCCATGACTTATATAGCAGTCACAAAATTTGAGCCCATTATAACCTGTACAGTAAACAGACATATTTCTATACCCTAAGAAATGCAAGAACACACATGCACATTTGTCCATACTTAATGAACAAATGTAATATGCAGTCATGACTCATGAAATCGTAATGACACGATTGCAAACAAACCATACCACAGGCGGGGATAGAACCTGCGGGTTCTATCCCCGCTCGTGGTATGGTTTTTTGAGAAAAGGTCTTGACGTGACTGACACTAATGAATTATCATGTCAGTCAGAATCTATGGTAAGCACTAGCCATTTCACATCCAGCATAAATTAACGAACTGACATCTCTCTCAACTTGGCTATCTAAAGCTTGCATAGATGTACTCAAGTAAACTTACCAGTGTGTAGACTGACTGATGTATCTCATTATGGCCTGCTGGAGACACCAGACCCTTCTAGCCCCATGATGCAAGCAAGTAAAAAATACCAGTGTTACAGAATTGTGCAATATCCTAACATTGTTAAGATACATTACTGACTTGCCTGGAGAGATTAGGATAGAGGGACTCAGTGTGTTGTGGGTTTATGTAAGGCACCTCCTGGTGTATCCATGATTGTAGTGATTCCTTATTCCAGCGCCTTCCAGAGGATTCTTAACCACACCTGATTACTTGAGTCACTGAGTCTATATGATAGAACTTAGGGGTCCCGTAATTAACTGTGCTGGCATAATTGCATGCCTTATTCTGCATAGGAACACGACCAACACTGTTTCCATATGAAGGTCTACACTGGTGAGGCAGCAGCTGTACCTTATGCTACTTATACCTATATTCTTAGTCTAACTTAACTGTCTGAAGTAACCTTAGGCTAGTTGCTACCTTACTAATAGCTTACACTAATTATCCTTGCAGTCAAGGTTTTTAAGTTAGAGGCTTGGCAACACAGCTTCCTCAACAGGCACTCACTGATGGGAGAATTGACTGAGTATGCCACCCCCTTTCTAGTACCCGCATCCCATGTGTTAACAGTTCAGGTCTTCTAGCTTTCTCTAGAACAGAAAAAACTAGTTTTTCCACATGCAGATTGTGTTTGTTGATTCTCTCTGGAAGAGTTACAATGCAACTGTTTTATTGATAGGAGTCAAATTGTGGGTTAATTGTGAATTAATTCTTATTTCTTTTAGAGTAATATATGCACATGTTTTTTGTAACATAGTAAAGATGTTGCAGTTTGAGGGTCATCTGAAGTGTGATATCGACATGCTTTTTGTAAAACACTGATAGAATGAGTAACAGTAAATGTGTTTCTTCATTTTGAGGTCATCTTACCTTGGGGGGAGGTGCTCGTTGTGTTAAAATATAAATTGAAATATATATATGAATGTGTATTTTTTTAACACACTGGCCATCTCCTATCAAGGCAGGGTGACCCAAAAAAGAAGAAATATAAATTTTTCTTCTTTTTACATTTGGTGGTTTACAGCTAGCCCTCCACTTTAGCGAGCTTCAAACATTCGCAAATGCCCAGCCGCCCAATCATATTTACCAAACAAATGCGGGAGAAAAGTACCGAAAAACACTTCCCGCCGCGTCCCTACTACCCTCCCTCTTACCCCCTCAACCGGCAGCCCGCCAGTCTGCCACTCATTCAGTCATTGTCCAGTTACTGTTTGCGTCTGTCGTGTCCAGTTACTGTTCGTGTCCTACCATACACGTGTGTTTGTGTGGTGGTGCAAGTATGGCCCCCAAGCGAGCAGCAACTGCTATTGATGAGCCAACTCCTAAGCACTCAAAGAAAGTCATGAATCTGGAGGAAAAGGTGAAATTGCTAGACAAGTGTAGGGCAGGTTATTTGAGCAATTCTTCCATTGTTTGTTCATTATTTGTTATTAAACCATAACATGTATATACAGTGGACCCTCGGTTAACGAAATTAATCCGTTCCAGGAGCTATTACTTAATCTGAAGCTTTCGTAATCTGAAACCTTATTTCCCATAAGAAATAATGTAAATACAATTAATTCGTTCCACAAAAAAAAATAAAAAAATAACATTTACTTACCTTTATTGAAGAGTTGCAGGCATCTGGAAGGTAGAGTTGCTGAATGGGGAAGGATGTTAATGGTTGGAAGGGGAATCCCCCTCCAAAAGGACTTCAGGTAACAAGTCCCTCTCTGGGGTTACTTCCCTTCTTGGTCTTTTAATGCCACTAGGACCAGCTTGAGAGTCACTAGACCCCTTCCTGGTTAAATAACAGTCCAGAGTCCTCTGTTTCTGGCAACTCTTCAACACTTTTCTGAAGTACAACATGGCTCTGTCACTGAAGTGGTTGCACAGAAGGCTCATTTCAGCTTGCTCAGGGTTGTATCTTTCAACAAATGTCTGCAACCTACTCCACATAGAACACATTTTCTTTATCTCTGAAGATGGCACCTCCTTATCTCTCTATCCTCCTGTGAAGCAATAACCTCAGCTGTGGCCTGTTGCTGTTCCAGATGAAGCTCTTGCAGCTCTTCAGTTGTTAGCTCTACCCTGTGCTCCTCCACCAACTCTTCCACATCCTCACCACTCACCTCCAACCCCAGGCTGTTCCCCAATGCCACAATATCTTCCACAACATTTTCTACAACAGGCACAGGGTCATCAGGGTCAGGGTCAGCCTCAAATCCTTCAAAATCCCTCTTTTCAACACAATCTGGCCACAGTGGTCTCCAAGCAGAGTTCAGAGTCCTGGAAGTCACTTCCTCCCAAGCCTTACCTATAAGGCCTATGCAATGCACGATATTGAGGTGTTCTTTCCAGAACTCTCTTAGGGTCATTTCAGAGTCATTGGTCATATTAAAGCACCTCTGAAACAGTGCTTTGGTGTACAGTTTCTTGAAGTTGGAAATGACCTGCTGGTCCATGGGCTGGATGAGAGGAGTGGTGTTAGGAGGCAAGAACTTCACTGTGATGAAATTTAAGTTGTCAGGCAACAACTCTTGCAAGTTGTGAGGATGAGCAGGAGCATTGTCCAGTACCAGGAGGCACTTGAGTGGCAATTTCTTTTCCAGGAGGTATTTCTTCACACTAGGGCCAAACACTCCAGTCAACCATTCCTTGAAAATCTCCGTAGTGACCCATGCCTTGGTGTTAGCTTTCCAATGCACACACAATTTATTCTTGTCAACACTGTTTTTCCTGAAGGGTCTGGGATTTTCTGCGTGATGCACCAGTAAAGGCTTCACTTTAAAAACCCCACTAGCATTAGAACAAAACAAGAGAGTTAGCCTGTCTTTCATAGGCTTGTGTCCTGGCTGTGCCTTTTCCTCCTGAGTAATGTAGGTCCTGGTGGGCATTTTCTTCCAAAACAGGCCTGTTTCATCACAATTAAACACTTGTTGGGGGAGGAATTGTTCAGCCTCTACGAACCCCTTGAATTCGTGCACAAATTTTTCAGCTGCACGTTTGTCTGAGCTGGCTGCCTCACCATGCCTCTCAACATTGTGTATGCCACTACGTTTCTTAAACTTCTCAAACCAGCCTTTGCTGGCTTTAAAATCACTCGCCTCACCACTGGTTCCAGGCATTGTCTTCACAAGATCTGCGTGCAACTTCCTTTTCTTTTCACAAATTATCGCCATAGAAACACTATCACCCGCTAACTGTTTTTCATTGATCCACACCAACAACAACTTCTCAACCTCATCCACTGTTTTCGATCTTTGTTTCGTTAACAAATTAACCCCTTTTGCAACATTAGCTTCCTTGATCTCATTTCTCTGTGCCAGGATAGTGCCGATAGTAGATGGAGTTTTCTTGTACATCCTGGCAAGATCACTCAGACGTACACCACTCTCATATTTTTCTATGATTTCCTTCTTCAGTTCAATGGTGTTCCTCACTCTCTGTATCACAGGTGTGCCACTATGAAGCTTCTTTGGACCCATGGTGACTTATTTGACAGTGACAATCACTAAACCACCAAAAAAGACACCAAATATATTGTGAATCTTTGAAAGAGCGCGCTAGGTAATGTTCTCTCAATGGTAAACAACGCTTCACCGGCGTCCTGCGCTTGCGCGGAGCAGGCGGACACGTCTAATACCTTTCGGTAACCAAGGGATTTTTCGCTAACCGATTATGAAAAAAGCTTACGTTAACGGAACCTTTCGTTAACCGAGGGTCCACTGTACTACAATATTTTATGATGTTTTCATGTCTTTCATGATTGTTTGTGGTTCAATTGGTTAAGGAAGCAGTATTGTTAGTCTAAGTAAATGCTATTATTATATTTCTCTACAATATATTTGCGCATCAAAACATTCACTTACGCTACAGTATGGTATTATTATATTTCCCTACATCATATTTGTGCACCAAACATTCGCGAATTTTCAAGATTCGCGAGGTTCTTGATCCCCTAACCCTTGCGAATGTGGAGGGCCTCCTGTATACATGAGAAGGTTACTAGCCTCTTGCTTCTGGCATTTTAGTCACCTCTTATGGTACTCATGGCTTACTGAAAAAGGATTCTTCTCCGCTTTATTTATTTATTTATTTATTTTTTAACAAAATGACTGTCTCTCACCGAGTTAGGATGACCATGAAAAACTATAAATAAGACATAGATGGTTTCCACCCACCTCAGGTAGATGTGACAATAACACTGCAGGTGCCCATGAACACCTCACTGGCAGACATCACAACACTAGCCATCCTTCGCAAGAAGATCTGCCTCAGAGGTAAGTTTGGCTTTATTCTCTTGGCTGCACAACTGTTTTATTAACACTGATGTTAATAGTTTATAGTGTTTGTGTGTAAAAAAATTACTTTCAGCTCCTTGGGCACCATCTTGGGACTCATTTTGGGCACTGTCTTGGGCACCATCTTGGAACTCATCTTGGGCTTGGAACTCATCTTGGCCACCATCTTGGGCATCATCTTGGGTGCCATCTTAGGTACTGTCTTGGGTGCCATCTTGGGCATCATCTTGGGCACTCTTGGGCATCATCTTGGGCACTGCCTTGGGTGCCATTTTGGGTGCCATCTTGGGTGCTGTCTTGGGCACTATCTTGGGCACTGTCTTGGACACCATCTTGGACACCATCTTGGGCACCATCTTGGGTGCTGTCTTGGGCACCATCTTGGGTGCCATCTTGGGCATCATCTTGAGCACCATCTTGGGCATCATCTTGGGTGCCATCTTGGGCACCATCTTGGGCACTGTCTTGGGCACCATCTTGGGCATCATCTTGGGACTATGACTGTGTGTTACACTTGAGCTATGTTGTCTCCTCTTGGCTTTTAAGCATGTTACCCATTTTTTTTTTTTTACCTATTTTCTACTTTAATGGGTGAGGAAGTATTTATCCAGAGAGACTAGCAGAGTGTGAGGAGTGTGAGGGTTTGGGGATAATGTTGACAGTGACACTGACATTTACACAACATTTTCCACACTGCAGCATCACAGGGAAATGCCACTGTTCACACTACATACATAAAATCTTCCCCTGCAATATCCCCAGGTTATCATTCCCTCATTCTTCAACACGTTGGCCGTTTCCCACCGAGGCAGGGTGACATTCCCTCATATAACCTTTTATTCATTGATATGTTAGATTTAAGACAATGTGTGTATTGGTTTTCGGTTTAAATAAAGCACTACCTCAGAGATTTAATTGCTGGGGCAAAAACATTACACAAATATGCCACAAGTATACCCTCTCCAAGTATACTTCAGGTAGGAGAAAGAAACTTTTGATGACGTTTAAGTCTGACTTGGACCATTAACTAGTGTATTGTTCCAGTCAAGGTATTGTGCCTTTATTATTATTCAAAAACGATACTTCTGTGCCTATTGATAATTCTTTTAATTTTATTACTCAGACAGTGAAGTGGAGGCGGATGGAGTGTCGGTGGAAATGGTGGAGGCTCGTCACTCCACGACTGTGGTGTACATAACTCTGGCATGTTTAGCGCTATTCCTGGTAGTTGTGGTCGTCCTCGCTATTGTTAATCATATCAACAGTAACAAAACTACTGGCAGGTCAGTCTCCATTGTTTGTGTGTGCATTATTAAGGTTGTGATTTAAGGAGAGGCACTAGTAGTGAATCACACGGAATCTCTCAAGAATGTTTTATGATGTTTTTAAGGAGCTTCCTAGCATGGGCCAGTAGGCTTACTTCAGTGTTTCTTCATTCTTATGTTTTAGAGTTATACAGTTAGAAACCTGTAATGAAATGCATGATCAGTGTGGTACAGTGAATAAATGAAGCCCTGTAGCAGCATGGAAGAGGTTTGTTCAAAATGGAATGAAATACTGACAAGTTGGGTATCTTTGTTGTTGAAATGTTTTGCCAACATGGGAGGCTTCTTCAGTCAAATGCAGAGGAGAATGTATTGTAAGCAGCAGCACTAGTGGCGAGGTGATGATGATGTAATCAGTCTTGGGGAAATAGTTTGAGGTGGTCAATCCCTCAGCCTGTAGAAGAGTTCAGCTCCATAGTCTGGAACAACATGAAGCTGAAGCATGTGAATGGAGTCTTAAATACTGTTGAAGGTGAAGTGGAAGATCTTGATGAAGTTGCAGAAGGCAGGTCCCTTTGCAATCCAACCCTTCTCACTCATAACATGTGATGAAATTGTGGGCGATGTCCTCTGAACCAAGATATCGTTGTGTTACTGTGTCTGACAGGTATGTTGAAAACGGTATAAAATATCGACAAATTGATGAGTAAGGCACAGAAGATATCTTCCACAACTTCATTGAGGTGGGCTGCTGCTGTACAGGAGGGCCCTGCTTATACAGCAGGTTAGTTTCTGGGCTACTGCTGTAAAGCAAAAATTGCTGTAAAGTGAAACATAACCTTTTTTTACTTTCAAATGCCTGTAAATGTCTGATAACATGTTTACACTATCATATATTTAGTGAGAAATAGAGCTAGGGCTAAAAATGCATATACAGTACACACGTTACTTACCTTAAAATATTTTTGTCCTTAGCCTATAGTGAGCGGTGAATATATTTATTGTAAGAAGTCTGAATAAATGAAGAATGTGTATAATTGAAAACTGTTGTGTTAGTGAAAAACTGTAAAGTGAAGTGCTGTAAAGCAGGTCCTGCCTATACATATGCAAGCTCAAATTTTTGTGTGTAGGTTTTGTCTGCCTTTTCTACCATGTGTCTGTCTACTTTGTGTCTACCATATGTCTACCTTGTGATGGTGTTGGATACATTGAATGTATCAAAGCATCAAACAGAAGCTATGCTCAATCTGTTTACAGAAGACGTACGGGCAGTAGTCAGAGGTCGACCATTGGTAATCAGAATAGTGTGGCAGTTCACCAGGATGTGCCAAACAATCAACGAGGCAACGTTGACATTGGCGGCATTGGGAAAACCTCTCATTCATCACTCAGTGAGATGCGACGGTCTCCACAGCCCACCAACACAACCACTGCCACAACCACAACAACCACTGGCAGTCCCGAACCTCAGTACACTGACCCAAGACAAAGTAAGTACTTAAACTACATTATTGTTTTGTACACTGATCAGTTAAGTTGTTAGTGTCTGTACACTGATCAGTTAAGCTATTAGTATTTGTACACTGATCATTTAAGTTGTTATTGTCTGTACACTGATCTATACACAAATAACTTGGACTTAGGAGACTGAAACCTATGACAACATTTTGATCCAATTTGGAGCATTAAGTAGTGTAACTAGTTAATGTTGCAAGTAAGTTGTGTAAGTGCAGTTATTTGCATCCAATTTCTGGAAAATGTACAGTCAACCATCGGTTATAGACGGCGTCGGAGATCGTCCAAATCGGTGTTAGACAGGTTTTTTAATGAGAATTTTGGCTCGGTAATAGACAAGCCGCTCGGAGTCGGCGATTCGTCCCGGACGCGTACGTGTGGCCCAGCTGGGCGCCCAGGCACTCAGTGTGCTATTGTTTACAAGCGAGCGACCACCGACCCACGCATTCATACCAGTATATTGTCATTATTCCACTGTTTTTAGTGCTTGCAACTGCTGAATAAGCCACCATGGGCCCCAAGAAAGCTCCTAGTGCCAAGCCTGTGGTAAAGAGTGTAGCAGGGAGTGAAGCATTCATGCAGGGAGTGTAGCATTCATGCAGGGAGTATAACATTCATGAAGGGAGTGTAGCATTCATGCAGGGAGTGTAGCATTCATGCAGGGAGTGTAGCATTCATGCAGGGAGTGTAGCATTCATGCAGGGAGTGTAGCATTCATGCAGGGAGTGTAGCATTCATGCAGGGAGTGTAGCATTCATGCAGGAGTGTAGCATTCATGCAGGGAGTGTAGCATTCATGCAGGGAGTGTAGCATTCATGCAGGGAGTGTAGCATTCATGCAGGGAGTGTAGCATTCATGCAGGGAGTGTAGCATTCATGCAGGGAGTGTAGCATTCATGCAGGGAGTGTAGCATTCATGCAGGGAGTGTAGCATTCATGCAGGGAGTGTAACATTCAAAGAAAAAGGCCAGTAACCCCAGAAAAGAACTTGCCACCTGCAGTGGTAATGGAAGGGGATTTCCCTTCCAAACACTAGCATACTACATCCTCTCCCCTCCTCCCGTCTTGCACACATCAACAACTCTTCAATAAATGTAAGTGACATGTTATTGTACTATTATTTCTTTATTTGTCATAAAATTGTGTGTAATTTAATGTCAAAAAGTTCTAAAAAATATTTTATTTTAATACTTTTGGATGTCTAGAATGGATTAGTTTTATTTCCATTATTTCTTATGGGGAAATTAGAATCGGAAATCGACCAAACCGGTGATCGACAGGCCCTCTGGAACGGATTACCGGCGATAACCGGGGGTTGACTGTATATAGTAATGTGTTAATTGCAAGAATGATTTGATTGAGAGAGATGCTTTCAGGCATCTAGTAAAAAAATATTTTGTTTGTTTGTAAGCCAGGACTGTAACAAGAGTGTTATGAGATAATTTGCATGGTGGTATGTTACATAGTGGCAACATTTTTCAGGTGATATCTCAGCTAAACT
Source organism: Cherax destructor (assembly GCA_009830355.1). Lineage (NCBI taxonomy): Eukaryota > Metazoa > Arthropoda > Malacostraca > Decapoda > Parastacidae > Cherax > Cherax destructor. Next base: position 23,759 of record WNWK01018061.1, read on the forward strand.
GACTGGTCTGAGTGTGTCCCGTGACTATGTACAGTTGTTGGAGGTAGATCAAGAGGGGACCTTTGGTCGTGTCTACCACGCTCTCTACCACTCTACTGACCAGCCTCACCCAGTCACAGTTACTGTTAAGACTGTCACAGGTGAGCTGACTCTACACTTCTGTACCAGCTGCATGTCTAGTGTTCCATGAGGTAGATTTAGTATTGTGTATACTATAGTGTAGTATACCACTAGGTAGACTTAGTTCTGTGTATACTATAGTGTAGTATACCACTAGGTAGACTTAGTTCTGTGTATACTATAGTGTAGTATACCACTAGGTAGACTTAGTTCTGTGTATACTATAGTGTAGTATACCACTAGGTAGACTTAGTTCTGTGTATACTATAGTGTAGTATACCACTAGGTAGACTTAGTTCTGTGTATACTATAGTGTAGTATACCACTAGGTAGACTTAGTTCTGTGTATACTATAGTGTAGTATACCACTAGGTAGACTTAGTTCTGTGTATACTATAGTGTAGTATACCACTAGGTAGACTTAGTTCTGTGTATACTATAGTGTAGTATACCACTAGGTAGACTTAGTTCTGTGTATACTATAGTGTAGTATACCACTAGGTAGACTTAGTTCTGTGTATACTATAGTGTAGTATACCATTAAGTAGACTTAGTTCTGTGTATACTATAGTGTACCTCTAGGCATTCCCAATGTTAGGATACCTGCAGTGTGGGAGTTTGCATTAGGTGTCTGTCCCCCATCCTGTAGGCAGTAGTCACTCCATCCTGTCCCCCATACTGTAGGCAGTAGTCACCCCATACTGTAGGAAGTAGTCACTCCATACTGTAGGAAGTAGTCGCCCCATACTGTAAACAGTAGTCACCCCATACTGTAGGCAGCAGTCACCCCATACTGTAGGCAGCAGTCACCCCATACTGTAGGCAGCAGTCACCCCATACTGTAGGCAGTAGCCACCCCATACTGTAGGCAGTAGCCACCCCATACTGTAGGCAGTAGCCACCCCATACTGTAGGCAGTAGCCACCCCATACTGTAGGCAGTAGCCACCCCATACTGTAGGCAGTAGCCACCCATACTGTAGGAGTAGCCACCCCATACTGTAGGCAGTAGCCACCCCATACTGTAGGCAGTAGCCACCCCATACTGTAGGCAGTAGCCACCCCATACTGTAGGCAGTAGCCACCCCATACTGTAGGCAGTAGCCACCCCATACTGTAGGCAGTAGCCACCCCATACTGTAGGCAGTAGCCACCCCATACTGTAGGCAGTAGCCACCCCATACTGTAGGCAGTAGCCACCCCATACTGTAGGCAGTAGCCACCCCATACTGTAGGCAGTAGCCACCCCATACTGTAGGCAGTAGGTATTTACTTTGAAATACAGTGGTACCCCGAGTTTCGGCCATAATTCGTTCCAGAATGCTGTTAGAGTGCCGTTACTGAATGAATTTCTTCCCATAAGGAATAATGTAAATTAGATTAGTCCATTTCAGACCCCTAAAAATACACTTACAAAAGCACTTAAAATAATACACTTACATAATTGTTCGAGTTGGGAGGTGTACGAAACTCTGGGTACCACTGTATAGGAAAACTGGTCTGTGGCCATCCCTGTGTGTATTACTGTGAGCAGTTGACTGGTGACACACACATTGATATAGTGTAGTGACACACAGTGGTCTACTGTAGTGACACACACAGTGGTCTACTGTAGTGACACACACAGTGATGTAGTGTAGTGACACAGTGATGTAGTGTAGTGACACACACACAGTGATGTAGTGTAGTGACACACACAGTGATGTAGTGTAGTGACACACACAGTGATGTAGTGTAGTGACACACACACAGTGATGTAGTGTAGTGACACACACACAGTGATGTAGTGTAGTGACACACACACAGTGATGTAGTGTAGTGACACACACACAGTGATGTAGTGTAGTGACACACACACAGTGATGTAGTGTAGTGACACACACACAGTGATGTAGTGTAGTGACACACACAGTGATGTAGTGTAGTGACACACACACAGTGATGTAGTGTAGTGACACACACAGTGATGTAGTGTAGTGACACACACAGTGATGTAGTGTAGTGACACACACAGTGGTCTACTGTAGTGACACACACAGTGATGTAGTGTAGTGACACACACACAGTGATGTAGTGTAATGACACACACACACAGTGATGTAGTGTAGTGACACACACACACAGTGATGTAGTGTAGTGACACACACACACAGTGATGTAGTGTAGTGACACACACACACAGTGATGTAGTGTAGTGACACACACACACAGTGATGTAGTGTAGTGACACACACACACAGTGATGTAGTGTAGTGACACACACACACACACAGTGATGTAGTGTAGTGACACACACTGATGCAGTGACATACACAGTGATGTAGTGACACACACTGATGCAGTGACATACACAGTGATGTAGTGACACACACACTGATGTAGTGACACACACACAGTGATGCAGTGCAGTGACACACAGTGATGTAGTGCAGTGACACACACACAGTGATGTAGTGCAGTGACACACAGTGATGTAGTGCAGTGACACACAGGGATGTAGTGTAGTGACACACACAGTGATGTAGTGTAGTGACACACACAGTGATGTACTGTAGTGACACACACAGTGATGTACTGTAGTGACACACAGTGATGTACTGTAGTGACACACACAGTGGTCTACTGTAGTGACACACAGTGGTCTACTGTAGTGACACAGTGGTCTAATGTAGTGACACACAGTGATGTAGTGTAGTGACACAGTGATGTAGTGTAGTGACACACAGTGATGTACTGTAGTGACACACACAGTGATGTGCTGTAGTGACACACACAGTGATGTGCTGTAGTGACACACACAGTGATGTGCTGTAGTGACACACACAGTGATGTGCTGTAGTGACACACACAGTGATGTGCTGTAGTGACACAGTGATGTGCTGTAGTGACACACAGTGATGTACTGTAGTGACACACACAGTGATGTACTGTAGTGACACACACAGTGATGTACTGTAGTGACACACACAGTGATGTACTGTAGTGACACACACAGTGATGTGCTGTAGTGACACACACAGTGATGTACTGTAGTGACACACAGTGGTCTACTGTAGTGACACACAGTGGTCTACTGTAGTGACACACACAATGATGTACTGTAGTGACACATACAGTGGTCTACTGTAGTGATACAGTGATCAACTTCTGTATATATGTATAAGCAGCAACAACTGACTGGCTGATAAATTTATGTTGTAGAAGCATCGAGCGAGGTTCAGCGGTCAGTCGTGGTGAGCGAGGGTTTGATGCTGGCCGGGTTGAGTCATGAGCGCCTCCTTGCCGTGCTTGGGGCTGTGGTCACTCCACCAGAGTCTCCGCCCTGTATAATATTTCCAGCGTCGTCGCAGGGCAATCTTAAGAGGCAAGAAATATTCCTTCGTTCTGCTTCTCTTTTGTACAGTCAAGATTGTTATGTTTCCCAGTTAGCTATCTTATAAAGTTTGACTATTTAGTTCAATATTTAGTCAGTAGAATTGAAAATTCATTGAAAATTGAATAGTACATTCTCTGAATGCCATTTAATACCCTTTTCAATTCTGGAAGTACTTTTTTCAATTTAATTTATAAAAAAATTGTACCAAATTGATGAGCTATGTAAAAGAAGTGATTGTATATGAAGCAGTGAGTGTTCTGTCAAGGTATGTTCTTTCTAGATGGCTTGCTTAATTAACTTTTAAACCTCTCCAGTTTACACGGGTCATTGAGGCTCCATGTAACCTAACCACTGCTAGTTAAGAATATTTTAATTCAAGATATGAACTTGTTGCAAGTAAAGTCTAGTTGGAGGGTATTTTTACTGAGATATACACAACTCCAAGTGTGACACTCTGGGTCTCCTCCACTATCTGTGTCCTACACTGTCTGTGTCTCCTACACTGTCTTGGTCTCCTACACTGTCTTGGTCTCCTACCCTGGATCTCCAACACTGGGTCTCCTACACTGGGTCTCCTACACTGGGTCTCATACACTGGGTCTCCTACACTGGGTCTCCTACACTGGGTCTCCTACACTGGGTCTCCTACACTGGGTCTCCTACACTGGGTCTCCTACACTGGGTCTTCTGCACTGGGTCTTTGCACTGGGTCTTTGCACTGGGTCTTCTACACTGGGTCTTCTACACTGGGTCTCCTACACTGGGTCTCCTACACTGGGTCTCCTACACTGGGTCTCCTACACTGGGTCTCCTACACTGGGTCTCCTACACTGGGTCTCCTACACTGGGTCTCCTACACTGGGTCTCCTACACTGGGTCTCCTACACTGGGTCTCCTACACTGGATCTCCTACACTGGATCTCCTACACTGGATCTCCTACACTGGATCTCCTACACTGGATCTCCTACACTGGATCTCCTACACTGGATCTCCTACACTGGATCTCCTACACTGGATCTCCTACACTGGATCTCCTACACTGGATCTCCTACACTGGATCATGATCTCTACACTGGATCTCCTACACTGGATCTCCTACACTGGATCTCCTACACTGGATCTCCTACACTGGATCTCCTACACTGGATCTCCTACACTGGATCTCCTACACTGGATCTCCTACACTGGATCTCCTACACTGGGTCTCCTACACTGGGTCTCCTACACTGGGTCTCCTACACTGGGTCTTGCACACTGGGTCTTGCACACTGGGTCTTGCACACTGGGTCTTGCACACTGGGTCTTGCACACTGGGTCTTGCACACTGGGTCTTCTGCACCGGGTCTTCTGCACCGGGTCTTCTGCACCGGGTCTACTGCACCGGGTCTCCTGCACCGGGTCTCCTGCACCGGGTCTCCTGCACCGGGTCTCCTGCACCGGGTCTCCTGCACCGGGTCTCCTACACCGGGTCTCCTACACCGGGTCTCCTACACCGGGTCTCCTACACCGGGTCTCCTACACCGGGTCTCCTACACCGGGTCTCCTACACCGGTCTCCTACACCGGGTCTCCTACACCGGGTCTCCTACACCGGGTCTCCTACACCGGGTCTCCTACACCGGGTCTCCTACACCGGGTCTCCTACACCGGGTCTCCTACACCGGGTCTCCTACACCGGGTCTCCTACACCGGGTCTCCTACACCGGGTCTCCTACACCGGGTCTCCTACACCGGGTCTCCCTACACCGGGTCTCCTACACCGGGTCTCCTACACCGGGTCTCCTACACCGGTCTCCTACACCGGGTCTCCTACACCGGGTCTCCTACACCGGGTCTCCTACACCGGGTCTCCTACACCGGGTCTCCTACACCGGGTCTCCTACACCGGGTCTCCTACACCGGGTCTCCTACACCGGGTCTCCTACACCGGGTCTCCTACACCGGGTCTCCTACACCGGGTCTCCTACACCGGGTCTCCTACACCGGGTCTTCTACACTGGGTCTCCTACACTGGGTCTTGCACAGAATGTTCCAGAGATGGGACACAGCAACAAGGGATCACAGTTGGAAGTTGAAGACTCAGATGAATCACAGGGATGTTAGGAAGTATTTCTTCAGTCACAGAGTGGTCAGGAAGTGGAATAGCTTGGGAAGTGATGTAGTGGAGGCAGGATCCATTCATAGCTTCAAGAAGAGGTATGATAAAGCTCATGGCGCAGGGAGAGTGACCCAGTAGTGGCCAGTGAAAAGGCAGGGCCAGGAGCTATGACTCAATCCCTGCAACCACAACTAGGTGAGTACTGGGTCTCTTACACTGGATCTCTTACACTGGATCTCCTACACTGGATCTCCTACACTGGGTCTTCTACACTGGGTCTTGCACACTGGGTCTTAAATATAAATTAGTGTTGACATTAGTGTTGATCATACCTTCCTGAGGTTCCTTGATGTTGCTGAATTACTCTTCATCCAAAGGTTTGGAGATACCACTCCCGTTCCTTGGATGAAACCTAATTTCCTCTTATTTCCCAGGCACTGTGGGTTGAGGGCTTTCCCATGTCTAATAATAATCCATTTCATCATTTAATAGAAATTTGTTTATCGGTTACGTCAAATGTTTGAGTTTGTTCAGGTTCCTGCAGGGTTGCCACACGTTGGTGACTCGTGAGGTTGTGAGTGTGGGAGTGCAGGTGCTGCAAGCTCTGGCCTTCCTTCACTCCAGACTCTTACTTCACAAGGATGTTGCTACACGCAACTGTGTGTAAGTCTCTCCAATACTTTGAATAAATGGTTTACAAAACTGATAAGGTGATAAATGAGACACTTGTGCAACACTTGTGAATCTTGAGTCCAGAATAAAGATTTCTAAGTGTTACACAAGTGTCTCTTTGCTCTTGCTTCTCTCTAATGGCACACTGTACTGCTGCTAGCTAAAAAAAAATTTCCATATTAGCCGTCTCTTACCAAGTTAGGGTGACCAGAAAAAGAAAACAAACACTCTCACTATCCTTCATTCAGTCACTGCCTTGACAGAAGGGTGCCAACATCACACATCAGATGACCCTACATACTGCAACATCCCTACCCCTCCTTCAGAGTGCAGGCACTGTACTTCCTGCCTCCAGTACTGTAACATCCCCACCCCTCCTTCAGAGTGCAGGCACTGTACTTCCCACCTCCAGTACTGTAACATCCCCACCCCTCCTTCAGAGTGCAGGTACTATACTTCCCGCCTCCAGGGCTTACATCTGGCTAACCAGTTTTCCTGAATCCCTTCATAAATGTTACCTTGCTCACACTGCAATAGCATGCCAAATCATAAAACCCACTTGTCTCTGCTTACCCCTATCTAACACACTCATACAAGACTGTTGGAGGTGCAGGTCCCTCCAGCACTTATAAACCTCCCATACCTCAACTATTGGGGTAATAGATGCAGCCAGCAACTGTTCACCAAAACATTATTGTAATTATTAAACCTACAGTTCATTACCAAACAAACAAAATTGTCCCACATATACATATAAAATGAACATATACAAACTATCAGTGCATTGGTTAAATACTAATTGAGGAAAAATACATACATACAAGGTATTTTTAATTGAGCTTAAATCAAATTATAATTATTCAGTCAGTGGTTCTTTAGCAAACTATAGAAAACTTTTATGATTTCTCTGCCACACATGTATAAAAGAAACATACATAGATTATCAGTATACAGTGGTACCTCAACTTACGAGCAGCTCAAAACTCGAACAATTATGTAAGTGTATTTTTGTAGGGGCTTTTGTAAGTGTATTTTTGGATTTTTGGGGGTCTGAAATGGATTGACCTAATTTTCATTATTTCTTATGGGAAAAAATTCCTTCGGTATTGGCACTTGAATAGCCGACTGGAACAAATTTTGCTCGTAAGTAGAGGTACCACTGTATTTAGTATAAAAAATTATAATTCAGTTTTAACAGAAGCTTAATTATTACATTTACATTTTATAAACAATGGTTACTATATAAGTATAAATCCTTATTACTTGCATAAAATAAACATACACCAAGTTTAAATTTATTTGGTAACAGAAACTTGAAGATAATTTATTGCTAATATTTCCTATTGTATGTTGAAATGTGACGGTCATCCAGCGGTTAATGTTGCATGATTTAATGTGACGGTCATCCACAGGATATGTTGGATGCAGAATTAAGAATCCCTGGGTAATCCATGATTTAACCCATTAACTGTCCAAACGTATATATACGTTTTTACCGCTAGCGCTCCGACCTTGATTTTCCCCATTTGAAAGCATGTAAAAAAAACGTATATATACATTTGGAGCGCTAGCGGTAAAAACGTATATATACGTTTGGACAGTTAATGGGTTAATGTACTCTCTAGCTCAGGTATCTCACCTGTGTTGAAGGGAGAGAGAGAATTAAGAACACGAAAATATTTTATATGGGAGAACAGAAGTGCTTTAACCCTTTGACTGTCGCAACCCCTAATCCTGAGTGCTCTCCTGTTGTCGCAAAATTTTTGAAAAAAAAATAATTATTTTTTCTTATGAAATGATAGAGAATCTTTTCCCGATGGTAATGACACCAAAAGTATGAAATTTGATGGAAAACGTACGGAATTACGCTCTCGCGAAGTTAGTGATCTCGGTGATATATTTCGCCGATTTTGAGCCCTATTTTCGGCCAATTCCATTGTTCCAGTCGACCAAACTCATAGCTATTTCTTTAGAACTCCATTTGTTCTATCGATTGAGTACAAGAAACAACCAATTTACCGATTTCAACTACCCAATAAAGTGGTCAGAAATTGGCAATTTGGCCAATTTCATGCAAAATAAAAAAGTTGTCAATTTCAAAATAGGGTCCAGAATAAACAATGCAGACATTCCTGGCACTAAAATAAGACGTTATCTGTTCATTAGTCACGTCTTTAGGCCCCTCTTATATTACTCTTGCTTTCTATTTTGATTTTTTATTCACACAAAAAATAGAAGATTTACCATTATGCAGACTATTGCATTATTGTAAAAATGGTATAAATAATATCAGTGCACTTGTGAAAGAATATTAGACTCGCCAATTGATGTGTATTGGACGCATGGCGTGATTTGTTTACTCTTGAAAAAATCGAACATTTTCCCTACTTTGAGCTCAATTTCAAGGTCGTTTTCATCATGAAACTAATCAAAATCTTCTATATTTCTGTAGTATGTTTTCCATTCTATCAAATGAGATCATAAGAAAGAGAATACAACCATAAATACTATACGAAAATACACATCAAAGACGGCGTTTTAATCCAAAAACACGGTCTGAGTTTTTTTTTCTCATTATGCACTGCGTGCTGCAGGATTTTTTTTATACAGCGCACACTGACCACACAGACCCATTCTCTCATATGTGGGCCTACCAGCTTTCTCCCGCTTGATTTGAAGCCGCTAGAATTTGTGAGTACAGTGGTACCCCGACTTACGATGGTCCCCAAACTCACCCTTTTATGTAAGTTTATTTTTTTAAATGCTTTTGTAAGTGTAATTTTGGGGGTCTAAAAGGACTAGTCTATTTTACATCATTCCTTATGGGGATAAATTCGTTTGGTAATGGCACTTGAACAGCATTCTGGAATGAAAAAATATCGTAAGTCGGGGCACCACTGTATATATACGTCCGAAACAGTGGCTCGTAAGACGTATATATACGACCGAAACAGTCAAAGGGTTAAAGAATACAGTGTTAACATCTTGTATTAAAAGTTCTCATAATCCACAACATCATTATCTTGATCTTAGCCATATTTGCCGTGTTGAATTTTCTAAAGATTAGGTTGTCTGGCATTAATATTTTTACATCTTTTATTCATTTCCTCTTTTCTGTGACCAGTTCTGACTGTGTTATATATACTATACAGTACTTGTTTTGAGTTTTTTTGTTTTGTCAATATTGAAGTAGAGTACAGTGGTCCCTCGGTTTTCGTGCATCTCCAAACTCGAACATTTATGTAAGTGTATTTTCGTAAGTGCTGTTGCAAGTGTATTTTTGGGGGTCTGAAATAGACTAACCTACGTGACATTATTTCTTAAGGAAGTAAATTCGTTCGGTAATGACACTTGAGCAGCATTCTGGAACGAATTTTCGGCGAAAACCGAGGGACCACTGTACTGAAGCTGAAAATGATCTCTCTCACATTATTCAATATTTTGCTCAGTGAAAGAGTTTATTTCTACCTGACTAACTTATCAGTGTCTTCTATGGAAGTTACTTTCGTTCTTAGTTTGGTATCAAGTGCTAAGTGAATACAAAGATGGAACCAAACTTTTTAAATTTACTCCAACGATATTTGTTCAGTCTAATTTATTTGTTATAGATGAACTAATCACTTTTCTTAACTCTCTTTTATACTCTCATTCTATAACTGTATTTTTTACTCCATGCCATCCATTCCCTCCCAACTTTATTTCTTACTCTATATTTCCTCACTCTGTATTCACTTTTGTTCAGTACTTACACAAAATCTGTAAAGCAGAGCCACACTTCTAGTGCAGTGCCTTCATAATATTGTTATGCTGGTGTAACAACCTGTGAGAGAGGAGCTTACCAACTTGAGCCTTGCTGTACAACTGTTACTTTGCCTTCTTAACACCTGATCAAGGATGTTTTATGATGTATGATCCACTCAAGGAAGTAAGGGAGGGAGGAGTCCTTCATGCTGGTTACAGGTCCTTGATAGAAAGAATCGGAGCTGAATCTCCTCTTCCTTATATCAAACGTAATTACCTCTCATTCCCCAAGCACTATATGACCCCTACTTTTTAGTGCTTCCCTATGAGAATAATACATTAATAATTTTTTTTCCAACAAACTGACCATATCCCACTGAGGCAGGATGACCCGAAAAGAAAAAAGAAAGTTTTTTCTTTTTAAATTTAGTAATTTATACAGGAGAAGGGGTTACTAGCCCCTTGCTCCCGACATTTTAGTTGTCTCTTACAACATGCATGGCTTTCAGAGGAAGAATTCTTTTCCACTTCTCCATGGAGATAAGAGGAAATAATGAACAAGAACTATTAAGAAAATAGAAGAAAATGGAGATGTGTGTGTTTATATAAGCATGTACAGTGGTACCCCGTGTTACGATGCTATCATCTTACGTTATTTTCGATAACCGATATTTATAACGTAAAAAATTTGATTGTGATTTACGATGTTTGCTTCGTGTAACGACATTCGTACCGGACGTGTCCGCTTGGCGCCCAGCTGAGCGCGTACTCCAGGGAGCGTCAGTGTGCTATTGTTTACAAGCGAGAGCGACCACCCACCCACACCCACGCATTCATACCAGTATATTGTCATTATTCCACTGTTTTTAGTGCTTGCAACTGCTAAATAAGCTACCATGGGTCCAAGGAAAGATCCTAGTGCTAAGCCTGTGGCAAAGAGGAACAGAAATACATGTACGATAGAACTGAAGAAGGAGATAATAGAAAAATATGAAAGTGGAGTGCGTATCAGTGAGCTGGCCAGGCTGTATGGTAAAGCCTTTTCTACCATCGCTACCATTGTGGCCAAGAAAAATTCAAGTAAAATCAAGGAAGCTGTTGTTGCAAAAGGTTCATGTGTGATCACAAAACACAGACCACAAGTGCTGGAAGATGTGGAAAGGTTGTTGTTGGTGTGGATCAACGAGAAACAGTTAGCAGGAGATACTGTTTCGGAGGCAATAACATGTGAAAAGCAAGGCAGTTGCATGATGATCTCGTTAAGAAAATGCCTGCAACGAGTGATGAAGTGAGCGACTTAAAGCCAGCAGAGGCTGGTTTTACAAATTTAAGAATCGAAGTGGCATACATAGTGCTGTGAGGCATGGTGAGGCAGCCAGTTGTGACAAAAGTGCGGCTGAAAAATATGTGCCTGAATTCCAGGAGTACCTAGAGGCTGAACAATTCCTCCCCCAACAAGTGTTTAATTGTGATGAAACAGGCCTGTTTTGGAAGAAAATGCCCAACAGGACCTTCATTACTCAGGAAGAAAAGGCACAGCCAGGACATAAGCCTATGAAAGACAGGCTAACTTTGATGCTTTGTGCTAATGCCAGTGGTGATTGCAAAGTGAAGCCTTTACTGGTGTATCTTTTGAAAATCCCGAGTGTTTGGCAGATGCGGTGTCAGCAAGTCTAACTTGTGTGTGATGTGGAGGTCTAACAAAAGGCATGGGTCACAAAGGACATTTTCTTAGATTGGTTCAATGGCGTGTTTGGCCCCAGTGTGAAGAAATATCTATTGGACAATAATTTGCCACTTAAGTGCCTCCTGATAATGGACAATGCTCCTTGTCATCCTCCAAACTTGGTAGAGAAAATTGTGGAGGAGTTTAAATTCATCAAAGTGAAGTTCTTGCCCCTAATACCACTCCTCTCCTCCAGCCCATGGACCAGCAGGTCATTTCCAACTTTAAAAACTCTACACCAAAGTAATGTTTCAAAAGTGCTTTGATGTGACCACAGACATGAATATAACCCTAAGAGAATTTTGGAAAAACATTTCCATATGCTGCATTGTGTAAACCTTATAGGTAAGGCTTGGGAGGGAGTGACTACCAGGACTTTGAACTCTGCCTGAGAAAATTGTGGCCAGACTGTGTCCTAGAGAGGGATTTTGAAGGTTTTGGGGCTGAGCCTCAGAACCCTGAGCCTGAGCCTGAGCCTGTTGTGGAAGAAATTGTGGAATTGGGCAAGTCTTTGGGGTTAGAGGTGAGTGGTGAGGATGTGGAACAGTTGGTGGAGGAGCACAAGGAAGAGCTAACCACTGAAGATCTGCAAGAGCTTCAACAGCAACTGGAACAAGAGACCAGTGGTCAGGACAATGGTTCAGAGGAGGAGGAGGAGGTGGAACAAAAATGGAAGAATGTGCCTTCTTCAAGGATTAGGAGATCTGTGCCAAATGGAGTGATGTGCAAGCATTTATGGATGAATATCACCCTAACCATGCTGTTGCAGGCCGTGCTGGCAACCTGTACAATGACACAGTGGGTGTCATTTCAGGGATGTGTTAAAGAATCGCCAGACACAGAGCTCCCTGGACAAATTTATTGTTAGAAAGAGGTCCAGTGACTCTCAAGCTGGTCCTAGTGGCATTCAAAGAAAAGGGAAGTAACCCCAGAAAAGGACTTGGTACCTGCAGTGTTAATGGAAGGGATTCCCTTCCAAACACTAGCATACTACTCCACCTTCTCCCTCCTCCCGTCCTCACACATCAACAACTCTTCAATAAATGTAAGTGACATGTTATTGTACAATATTTACATGTGTATTTAGGTATTCTTCATTAAATTCTGTATTATTTAATGTCAAAAAGTTCTAAAAAATATTTTATTTAACTACTTTTGGAAGTCTTGGACGGATTAAATTTATTTCCATTATTTCTTATGGGGAAAATTGATTTGTGTAACGATTGTTTCGCCTTAAAATATGCCCTCTCTGACGGATTAATATCGTAAGTCGGGGTACCACTGTACATGCATGTGTAATGTGACCTAAGTGTAAGTAGAGGTAGCAAGTTACACCTGTTATCCTGTGTGTTTATGAGACAAAAAAAAAGACACTAGGAATCCTACCATCATGTAAAACAATTACAGGTTTCCATTTCACACTCACTTGGCTGGGCAGTAGTACCTCCCTGGGTGGTTGCTGTCTACCAACGTACTACCTTCAACATTAATAATAATAATAATAATAATAATAATAGATGTGTGATTTGCTAGTGCTTTGTGTTCATTGTAATCACTCAGCTTCCTTCTTTTTGGAGCATTCAGTTGTCATTTTCCACTTCATTATAACTTATAGACTATAAAAGTGGATGAAGCAAGCCTTAAGACAGTTTATTAGTACACCATCACTAGTGTGGCTGCTCATTTATTGTGTAAAAGAAATGTTAGTAAGATAAATTGTGTTGCAGAGTTGATGAAGGTTTACAAGTGAGGCTGACAGACTGCGCTCTGGCACGAGACTTGTATCCTGCCGACTACCACTGCCTCGGAGATAATGAAAACAGACCCATAAAGTGGCTGGCTCTGGAGAGCCTCGCACACAAGGTCTTCACTCCAGCATCTGATGTTGTAAGTTGTGTACAAGATGTTAGTGTGTTTCTTACTCTTGCTGGCTCACACATAACACTCCAGATGTTAGTGTTTCTTACTCTTGCTGGCTGACACACAACACTCCAGCATCTAATGTTGTAAGTTGTGTACAAGATGGTAATGTGTTTCTTACTGGTAAATAAGGTATCCCAGAAATGTGACATTTCACAAATTATAAAAACACTGAGACATGGAGCAGTGTGTGATACATTAAAATGTACAGGTATCCTGACACTGAAGATTCAGGAAGTATCCACTTTGGTTACCCTCAAGGCTTGAAGAAAACTGCTAAATAGATTGATCTGAATAATAGAAATGACTGTCATGACCAATGTTTGTTAATACTTGTGTAGTAGTCGTGTATGTATCTCTCAGTTACTGGAGTTAACTGATACGTATTTACACCTATATTCAGTTAACTACTTGTTCATTGATTTTCTTACGTTGTTTCTAATGTCAATTTCTTAATGATTCATGTAAACTTACAAATTTCTGTTTTGATTAAATTAGACTACATGATATACTAGTCTAAAAGGCATTTTTAGCCACACGAGCAAATTAAAAGTCTCGCTATGTCTGGTAATGAGGTGGCCTAAAATAACCATGAAACGTGCAAACATATATGATTATCACTTTTGGTGCAAGAATATCTACTTTTATCACTCCTGTAAAAAATTTTTTTTTTTTTTAAAGCAGCAGTCATGTCCCACCAAGGTACAGGGTTCCAAAAAAGGAAACACATTCATCATTACTCATTCAGAAGTGTGCAGACATCACAGTTCAAATAACCTTCCATATTGCAACATCCTTACTCCTCATTCAGAGTGCAGACAATGTACTCCCCACCTCCAGGACTCTATTCTGGCTGACCAGTTTCTCGGAATCTCTTCAAAAATGTTATCTTCCTCAGACTTGAACAGAACATTGTTATAAAAACATCCCTCCAACCCTTCTCGAGATGATCCCTGCCCCTCCTTCCTTCCACCCCAGATATATACACCCTCCTTGTCATCCTATTCTGCTCCATCCTTTCTAAATGATGCCCAAACCACCTCAACAACCCCTCCTATCCCCTCTGAATTATACCTTGGTAACCCCACACACACTTCTAATTTCTGTGCTCTGAATTCTCTGCATAATATTCACACAACACATTCTAAACTGCCTCTGGTCTCCTTTCTGCAGTGTTTTAAAACCTATGTCTTGCACCCATATAAAAGTGTTAGTACCACTATACAGTGGTACCTCGACTTACGATATTTTTTCATTCCAGAATACTGTTCAAGTGCCATTACCAAACGAATTTATCCCCTTAAGGAATGATATAAAATAGACTAGTCCTTTTAGATCCCCAAAATTACACTTACAAAAGCGTTTAAAAAAATAAACTTACATAAAAGGGTGAGTTTGGGGACCATCGTAAGTCGAGGTACCACTGTACTTAGAAACATTCCCCCCCCTCCTACTTTTTTTTTTTTTACCTCCAAAGATCAAATTTCTTTCCACAGATGCCTCAACACAGCACCTACCTTTTTACACTCATCTTTCATAATCCCATCAGCCAGCATGTTTTCTCCCAACTATCTAAATATATTTGGCAAGTTTACCTGTGTGTATTTGCAGCTTATTTATTCTTGATGATGTTCTCCGGCAGTGGTCGTGGGGAGTGCTGCTCTGGGAAGTGATGACTCTGGGCCAGCAGCCATATGCAGAAATAGACCCATTTGAGATGTCAGCTGTCCTGCGACAAGGAGTGCGGCTCGCTCAGCCTATCAACTGCCCTGATGAACTGTAAGTCTTATAGTGCAAGAGACGTAGGCGTGTTGAGGTGACCAGCTAGGATTGGTTGTAAACTAGAGATGGATGCAGGAAAACCAGTTGGGATGGTGGTAGTAGAGGTGGATGCTAACATAGTGATAGTAAGAGTGTCAACAAACTGCATGAATGGTGGTCCAGGAGCCTCAGCTTGGAGGAATTAAAACACAAGACTGCAGTTATTGTGATGTGCAATGTGAAGGAACACGATGTGTGGGAATATTGTGAGGGAACACAGTGTGATGAACACACATTGAGGGAACACAGTGTGAAGAACAGTGTGAGTAAACATGCAGGGTAAGAGAACACTCCTTCAAATTTTGTACTTCAAAAAAAGAGATTATCAACCATTTCAGAAGAATTTTTTTTTTAACCCTTTCAGGGTCCAGAGGCCAAATTTCAAAGTGTGCACCAGGGTCCAAGAATTTAAAAAAAAAAATTGTTATTTTTTCTTATGAAATGGTAGAGAATCTTTTTCTGAAGGTAATAAAACAAAAAGTACGAAATTCGATGGAAAATTGATGAAATTATGCTCTCGCGAATTTTGATGCGTCAGCGACATTTACACATTGGCGATTTTGCCGACTTTGACTCCCATTTTAGGCCAATTACATTATTCCAGTCGACCAAATTCTTAGCTATTTCGCTAGTATTAATTCTATTCTATCGATTGAGCACAAGAAATCACCCAGTCAACTGTTTCAACTACAAAATAAAGTGATCGGAAATTGGTAATTGTAATTTAACACAGTTTAAAATATTCCAATTTCAAAAATAGGGTGCAGAATAAACAATGCAGGCATTCCTGGCACTAAAAAAACATTTCCTTTGTTCATTATTCGTTTTCAGTCTTTACAAATGAATTCCATTTTATTTTTTTTTCACATAATGAATTTTTATTCAAACAAAAAAGGAAGATTTACTGTTATGAGTATTGTAATAATTTATAATAATATCACCACATTTGTGAACGTATATTAGACTCACCAGATGGCGTGTATTAGCGTGTAAGGTCATTTGTTTACTCTTGAACATCAGCAAAAATTTGGGATTTCTGCTACTTTGAGCTCCGTTTCAAGCCATTTTTACTATAAACCAATCAAATCATCTCTATTTATGTAATATATCTTCCATTCTATCAAATGAGACAGAAATCGCAAATACAACTATAAAAAGCATACAAAAAACACTGCAAAGTCGCTGTTTTAATTGAAAATTACGGTCTCAGTTTTTCTCTCATTATGCACTGTGTGCTGCAGGATTTGTTTTATGTGGTGCTCACTTACCACATGAAAGTATTCTCTCATATCTAGGCCCAAATTTACAGCTCACAGCTTTATGAATGAGCTGAGCTCATGGCGTAGAACTACGGTTTGGACCCTCAACTCAAAGCCATAGAACTACAGCACGGACCTGAAAAGGGGGAAAGTGTACTCTGAGACAATTTTAATTTTGGAGGTCTGGACAGTGAAAGGGTTATTATTATTAAATTTTTATTTTAATCAAAAAAATGCTAAACCACAAGGGTTATACAGCACGGCAGGGCAGGAGCAGGATGGGAGAATGGATTGTAAGCAGGAGATGGATGATTAGTAGGGTATGGAGTGGGAAGACAGTGGATAGTGCAGGGGTAGAGGGTAGCAGAGATCGAGGTAGAAGGGGCTGAGGGGGTGCTAGGGGTATAATCTTAGATTTGTGTAGTA
>WNWK01018062.1:0-40909 GCA_009830355.1 Cherax destructor
GAATAGAACCCGGGCCCTCCGTGCGTGAAGCGAGAGCTTTACCACTAGGCCACCGGGGGCTGTTAAATGGGTGTTACTCGACTGGTGTTGGTGGCATCCTGGGGGTGACAGTATACCTTACATAAGGCTGAACTGAACTGAACTCTCAGCCTGTAAAATGGATTTGTGTAAAAAAAATGTAAGCTCACCTCTGATTAGTGAGAAAAATTACTCAAAGATTACAATAACGGGAGACGCAGAGGTTGAGAACCAGCATGAACACGAGAAATATAGTGAAAAGTAATGAATTTCACAAGGAAGAACATGAACCAGATGTAAAAGAACTCACAAAAAGGAGAGACCAGCTAGACTAGACTTGTTTATTTCCCTTATGTTGACGTTCTTGCTGGAGTACAAGTGAAGTACGAGACGAGTGAAGCAGCGGCAGCAGCATGATGGAAGGTAACTAGGAGGTAATCAGCAAGTTTTTAGCCAGAACAGTAGTGCAATACTGAGCTCAGCAGAGAATCTAATGGAAAGCTTCACACAAGTATCTGAGGAAGAAATCAATAGGGTCAGTCCAGCCCAGAATTTAAAGACAAATACATAATGCAGTCATTGATTCAGAAGGCGGTGTGTCGAAGCGCAACTTATATCTACAATGAAACTTGAAGAATTGTAAAACAAAATGAACAGAGGGAAACAAAGACCTCAAATGGATAACACCAATGAATGTGTCCAGCCAGCCAGCGACACTTCGCCCATGGCTGGATCGCTAGCGCACTCAGCTCACATACTGAGGTCCGAGGGTCGATTCCCGGTACGGGTGGAAACATTGGGACGTGTTTCCTTAAGACATCTGCTGTCCATGTTCACCGATCAGTAAAATAGGTTCCTGGGTGTTAGTCAACTGGTGTGGGTCGCATCCTGGGGACAAAATTGACCTAATTTGCCCGAAATGCTCAGCATAACAAGGGGCTTTCTATATAGTAAGTAAAGTAAAGTAAATTTTATTTCATTGCAGATTACATAGGTATTGATAGTTATAATGTAAATTGAGTGCAAGGAGAGCCACTGACATGCCATGGCATTAGGAGCAGCTTAATCTAGTAACTTAAAGACTATGTACTTAATATTAGAGCAATTTATTGAGTTTATTCTAGTTAAAAATTGTTCTCAAATTACAATATGATGAAATTTTACTGTTAAAATTATTAAATGATGATATTAGATTGTTACAGGTGTTTAGATTCTCGAATGGTAATATGGAATTGAGATTATCTTAAGGAAAAGGAGTATGTCATTGATGTCAGCTAGGACTGTATACCTTGTACATGTACTTGTAGAGATAAAGATTAGTATTATTATTAGTAGTAGTAGTAATAGTATCCTAGAGCCAATGACCATGAAATTTGCATTTGTGTTAGTAGAGGTTAGGTTAAGAAAGATGCGTCAGGGAACAGGACAAGTGTTTCCTGACGCGGGTCTTAGTTATATGATGACCCTTCTGCGCCCTCGCCAGTGTCCACCACACCGAGTGTAACATCAGCAGTAACAACAACAACACTATCAACAACACCAACAGCAGCAGGAGGCTGGCCAGGAGCTAGTACTTAACAACCAGAAGTAGAGAGTAGCAACAATGTGACACACCACAGTGTGACACACCATAGTGTGACACCATAGTGTGACACACCACAATGTGACACACCACAGTGTGACACACCACAGTGTGACACACCACAGTGTGACACACACTACAGTGTGACACACCACAGTGTAACACACACCAGTGTGACACACCACAGTATGACACACACCACAGTGTGACACACCACAGTGTGTCACACTGTGGTGTGACACACTGTCACACTGTGGTGTGTCACAGTGTGACACACCACAGTGTGACACACCACAGTGTAGGGCGCATCTTAATTATTCTACACACACGGTAAAAGGTAAATGTCAACAAAGGACAAAGTGATTACTTCAACAAATATACAAAAGAGTGGATAACAATAGAGAAATATGTGAGTCAATAAAAGATTTAAGAAGATAAATTATATAAGCGAGAAGGAGTGAAGCAAAAGGTGGCACAAGCCGAGGCTTACTCATCCACAAGACGCCAGATAAGATTTTTTTTTTTTTTTTAAACCCGGGGAGGGAGGGTTAGCTACCCAGGAAAAACCAGTTAAGCCCATGCGTCATCGGGACTGACTTGTCGTATTCTCATTTGTGATTCTTTAATCCTCTTCCCTAGGATGTCACCCACAACGATTTACTAAGCGTCCAGGTACCTACTTGCTGCTAGGTGAACAGGGGCAGCAGGTGTAAGGTGACTAACACCCAGGTAAATATTCAGCTATCAAAACTTTGCGTCCCAGTCCCTGGACCCACTATGTGCCTCTGTAATCTTTTGTCTACCATCCACAAGATGAGTAATGGTGTGCATAATAAAGATGTTACACTAACTAACTAACGAACACGAGTAATCAATAATGGATGGGTAAGCCAGTGGAAGGCCTCAGTTAGATGGATGACCAAAAGCTCCAGCTGAGGGTCATCATGTGACTAAGACCCGCGTCAGGAAACACCTGCCATGTTTCCTGACAAATCTTACCTAACCTAACCAACCAGAAAGATATCTTCTAGTGCATGCACTGGGGATGGGGAAGGAGGGAGCTATTCCAGTGAGAAAGTTGCAATTGAAGATCTGCAATACGACACTGAAGGCAGATATTAGACGGCTGGAAAACAATGAATGCAATATTAGTATTGAAGAGAGGTGAGAAGGAGCACAGGTTCTGAACACTAAAATAAAGTCTCACAGTCACTAACCTAACAGTGTGACGTAACATATATTATCGGACTCATGGATGGACTCTGTAGTCTTGAACTACTGGAACAAGTACAGTCTTGAACTACTGGAACAAGTGTAGTCTTGAACTACTGGAACAAGTACAGTCTTGAACTACTGGAACAAGTGTAGTCTTGAACTACTGGAGCAAGTGTAGTCTTGAACTACTGGAACAAGTGTAGTCTTGAACTACTGGAGCAAGTGTAGTCTTGAACTACTCGAACAAGTGTAGTCTTGAACTACTGGAACAAGTGTAGTCTTGAACTACTGGAACAAGTGTAGTCTTGAACTACTGGAACAAGTGTAGTCTTGAACTACTGGAACAAGTGTAGTCTTGAACTACTGGAACAAGTGTAGTCTTGAACTATTGGAACAAGTGTAGTCTTGAACTATTGGAACAAGTGTAGTCTTGAACTACTGGAACAAGTGTAGTCTTGAACTATTGGAACAAGTGTAGTCTTGAACTACTGGAACAAGTGTAGTCTTGAACTACTGGAACAAGTGTAGTCTTGAACTACTGGAACAAGTGTAGTATTGAACTACTGGAACAAGTGTAGTCTTGAACTATTGGAACAAGTGTAGTCTTGAACTATTGGAACAAGTGTAGTCTTGAACTACTGGAACAAGTGTAGTCTTGAACTACTGGAACAAGTGTAGTCTTGAACTACTGGAACAAGTGTAGTATTGAACTACAGTGGTTAACAAGTGTAGTCTTGAACTATTGGAACAAGTGTAGTCTTGAACTATTGGAACAAGTGTAGTCTTGAACTACTGGAACAAGTGTAGTCTTGAACTATTGGAACAAGTGTAGTCTTGAACTACTGGAACAAGTGTAGTCTTGAACTACTGGAACAAGTGTAGTCTTGAACTACTGGAACAAGTGTAGTCTTGAACTACTGGAACAAGTGTAGTCTTGAACTACTGGAACAAGTGTAGTATTGAACTACTGGAACAAGTGTAGTCTTGAACTATTGGAACAAGTGTAGTCTTGAACTATTGGAACAAGTGTAGTCTTGAACTACTGGAACAAGTGTAGTCTTGAACTATTGGAACAAGTGTAGTCTTGAACTACTGGAACAAGTGTAGTCTTGAACTACTGGAACAAGTGTAGTCTTGAACTACTGGAACAAGTGTAGTTTGAACTACTGGAACAAGTGTAGTCTTAAACTATTGGAACAAGTGTAGTCTTGAACTGCTGGAACAAGTGTAGTCTTGAACTGCTGGAACAAGTGTAGTATTGAACTACTGGAACAAGTGTAGTCTTGAACTACTGGAACAAGTGTAGTCTTGAACTACTGGAACAAATGTAGTCTTGAACTACTGGAACAAGTGTAGTCTTGAACTATTGGAACAAGTGTAGTCTTGAACTACTGGAACAAGTGTAGTCTTGAACTATTGGAACAAGTGTAGTCTTGAACTGCTGGAACAAGTGTAGTCTTGAACTACTGGAACAAGTGTAGTATTGAACTACTGGAACAAGTGTAGTCTTGAACTACTGGAACAAGTGTAGTCTTGAACTACTGGAACAAATGTAGTCCTGAACTACTGGAACAAGTGTAGTCTTGAACTATTGGAACAAGTGTAGTCTTGAACTACTGGAACAAGTGTAGTCTTGAACTATTGGAACAAGTGTAGTCTTGAACTGCTGGAACAAGTGTAGTCTTGAACTGCTGGAACAAGTGTAGTATTGAACTACTGGAACAAGTGTAGTCTTGAACTACTGGAACAAGTATAGTCTTGAACTACTGGAACAAATGTAGTCTTGAACTACTGGAACAAGTGTAGTCTTGAACTATTGGAACAAGTGTAGTCTTGAACTACTGGAACAAGTGTAGTCTTGAACTATTGGAACAAGTGTAGTCTTGAACTACTGGAACAAGTGTAGTCTTGAACTACTGGAACAAGTGTAGTCTTGAACTACTGGAACAAGTGTAGTCTTGAACTACTGGAACAAGTGTAGTCTTGAACTACTGGAACAAGTGTAGTCTTGAACTACTGGAACAAGTGTAGTATTATTCTCTGCCTCACACTCTCTTTACTGGTAAATTATAAATAATAAAAGTGCACTATACGTGACTGCAACAATACACAAATAACTTGCACACACCACAATGATACTTATGACATTTCGGTCCAATATGGACCATTAACTAGTCCGGTCCAAGTTGTCATAAGTTTCATCCTCCTAAATGAGGGTTAGTTGTGTGTGGTAAATTAGTTGTGTTTGAGTCGCTGCTAGAAGGTATCCTCTGCTGGAATGCATAGCAGATATGTAAGTAAGTAAATTCATTTTGGTACAAGTATGCATAAATACAGTTACACAAATTAACATATATAAGTTATGATTCATTATCATTATATAATTTATATATAAAGGATTATATTATTATTTTGATCCTACTACTACTACTAATAATAATGATGATGATGATGATGATAATAAAAACAATAATAATTTATGTTAAGCGCTAAACCCATGTGGGTCATTCAATGCTAGACGTGGTGAAGGCTTGATCCTCCGTCTGCTGAGCGCCTGACAGTCTCATTTCCTGTTTCTAATCACCTATATCAACATATGTAAGTAATATTTGTGTAAATTACCTAGGATAACGCAAAATGTCAGACAAAGTAACTAAGAAAGTCAGTCTGGGATATCATAGAGGTCACTCCACTGTAAAGACGTATAGACAGAGTGCAAGACAAGGTATAAGGCTGGGCAAGACAAGGATATTGGCTGTGCAGAAAGGTACTAGGCTGGAAGCAAGACAGGTATAAGAATCTGCAGGCAAAAAACAAGGTATAAGAGACTGAGCAATAAAGGTATAAGGATATTTATTAGAACAACTACCATAAGGTGATGATGATGATGATAAAAATAAAAACAATAAAAATTTATGTTACGCAAACCCATGTGGGTCATTCAGTGCTATAACGTGGTGAAGGCTTGATCCTCCGTTGTGAGCGCCTGATAATGATTCTGTTCTACCTATAACATAGTAAGTAATATATGTGGTAAATTACCTAGATAACGCAAAAGGTCAGACAAAGTAACTAAGAAAGTCAGTCTGGAATATCATGGAGTCACTCCACTGTAATGACGTATAGACAGAGTGCAAGACAAGGTATAAGGCTGGGCAAGACAAGGTATAAGGCTGGGCAAGACAAGGTATAAGGCTGGGCAAGACAAGGTATAAGGCTGTGCAAGACAAGGTATAAGGCTGGGAAGGAGTATTAAAATAAATACTGTAATGTTTTAGGTGTTATATTGCCCAGCGGAGAAGCGTTTGGTCTACAACCTACGGGACCCGGGTACGATATGTCCTAAATGGTTATAACTGTGATCATAATTTTTAAAGGGGTGGACCGGTAAGCAGCGGAAGGCCTCGGTCAGATGATCAAAAACTCCAACGGTGGGTCATCATCTGACTTCGACCCGCGTCAGGAAACACTTGTCCTGTTTCCTGATGAACCTTACCTAACCTATTAGGTATCAGTGTGACTTCAAAAGACGTCAATAGCTTGTTTTACTTCACATATTCATAGCTAGGAACACAACACATGAAGGAGAATCATAAGGATTTTATCTTATTTATTTATAGAAAAACGACAAATTGTTCATAGATCGAGGCCCATACCCCCATTACTTGGTTCCCATCCCCCAGGGGTATGGATATCCCCCGGGTTAAGAACCCCTGGACAGGCACCTAAAGTCGGTGCCTGACCAGCCAGGCTGTGGTTCGTACGTTGGACTGCGGGCGGCCAGCAGTAACAGCCTGGTTGATCAGGCTCTGATCCAACATGAGGCCTGGTCACAGACCGGGCCGCAGGGGCGTTGACCCCTGGAACTCTCTCCAGGTATACTCCAGGTGCCGTGATTGGAACAATACACTAATAACCCACACATTTGGGTCCGACTTGGACCAGTCTATGTATGGGTTATTGTGTACTAATATGTTGTATACACAGCAGCGGTCTTCTCCATCATAGAGGCAAAATAATGGTTAAGATAGAGGAGAGTTATGGAAGTAGAGCGAGGGAAGTGTGCATACGCAAGCTGCCTTGTGTCACTACTGACGTAACACTGGTATGCGCTCCGCCCCTCACTAACACTCTACTCACCTAATTGTGGTTGCAGGGGTCGATTCACAGCTCCTGGCCCCTGCGCTGGACTTGGGCAGGGCGATAAGCTCCTGGCTCCTTCACTGGCCGCTACTAGGTCACTCTTCCTGCTCTATGAGCTTTATCATACCTCTTCTTAAAGCTATGTATGGATCCTGCCTCTACTACATCACTTCCCACACTACTCCATTTCCTGACAACTCTGTGACTGAAAAAATACTTCCTAACATCCGTGTGGTTCATTGAGTCTTCAACTTCCAACTATGTCCCCTTGTTGCTGTGTCCCCTCTGGAACATCCTGTCTCTGTCCACCTTGTCGATTCCTCTCGGTATTTTATGTTTTCATATCCCCCTATCTCTCCTGTCTTCCAGTGTCGTCAGGTCGATTTTCCTTAACCTCTCCTCGTAGGACATACCCTTTAGCTCCGGGACTAGTCTTGTTGCAAACCTATGCACTTTCTCTAATTTATTGACGTGTTTGACCAGGTGTGGGTTCCAAACTGGTGCTGCATACTCCAATATGGGCCTGACGTACACGGTGTACAGAGTCTTCAACGATTCCTAACTGAGATGTCGGAACGCTATTCTTAGGTTTGCCAGGCGCCCATATGCTGCAGCAGTTATCTGGTTGATGTGTGCCTCAGGAGATGTGCTCGGTATAATAGTCACCCCAAGATCCTTTTCCTTGAGTGATGTTTGCAGTCTTTGGCCACCTAGCCTATACTGTCTGTGGTCTTCTTTGCCCTTCCCCGATCTTCATGACTTTGCATTTGGTGGGATTAAATTCCAGGAGCCAGTTTCTGGACCAGGCTTGTAGCCTGTTCAGGTCTCTTTGTAATCCTGTCTGATCCTCGTCCCATTTAATTCTCCTCATTAACTTCACATCATCTGTGTGTGTGTGTGTGTGTGTGTGTGTGTGTGTGTGCTCCACCAGCGTCCCACACCATCACTCCTTCATACAACCACTTCACTGTACCACAACTCACAAACAATCGTACATACATGTGTACATCATCCACAGAACACTGTCAACAGTTGTATGGTGAGTCATTTTCAATAAAGTGTTGTTGTATTTCTTTAGTTTGCCAGACGGATGCAATACTTGGTCATTACACTGGGGAGACCTGCAACACCACACCCCTCAGCCCGCACACCATTTGCAACACATCCCTGCAACACCCCTACCATGCAACACCACACCTCTCAGCCCGCGACACCATCTGCAAACATCCCTGCAACACCCCTCCCCTGCAACACAACCTACAACACCCATTCTCTTGCAACGCCCCCGCGCCTTTGCCTCTCACTTTCTCCTTCAATGTGTCATACACTGCCTCACACTGCTCCCTCACTGAGTCATACACTGCCTCACACTGCTCCCTCACTGAGTCATACACTGCCTCACACTGCTCCCTCACTGAGTCATACACTGCCTCCATGCTCCCTCACTGGTCATACACTGCCTCACACTGCCCCTCACTGAGTCATACACTGCCTCACACTGCTCCCTCACTGAGTCATACACTGCCTCACACTGCTCCCTCACTGAGTCATACACTGCCTCACACTGCTCCCTCACTGAGTCATACACTGCCTCACACTGCTCCCTCACTGAGTCATACACTGCCTCACACTGCTCCCTCACTGAGTCATACACTGCCTCACACTGCTCCCTCACTGAGTCATACACTGCCTCACACTGCTCCCTCACTGAGTCATACACTGCCTCACACTGCTCCCCCACTGAGTCATACACTGCCTCACACTGCTCCCTCACTGAGTCATACACTGCCTCACACTGCTCCCTCACTGAGTCATACACTGCCTCACACTGCTCCCTCACTGAGTCATACACTGCCTCACACTGCTCCCTCACTGAGTCATACACTGCCTCACACTGCTCCCTCACTGAGTCATACACTGCCTCACACTGCTCCCTCACTGAGTCAGCTCACACTGCCTACTTCACACTGCTCCCTCACTGAGTCATACACTGCCTCACACTGCTCCCTCACACTCACTGAAATGTATTCATACACTGCCTCACACTGCTCCCTCACTGAGTCATACACTGCCTCCACTGCTCCCTCACTGAGTCACACTGCCCACTGCTCCTCACTGAGTCATCACTGCCTCACACTGTCCTCACTGAGTCATACACTGCCTCACACTGCTCCTCACTGAGTCATACACTGCCTCACACTGCTCCTACTGAGCATCACTGCTCACTGCTCCATTTCTTCTCATTTCTGATGTGAAGTCAGGGAGAGGTAACACATATTCATTAAGTTGCACCTAGGTATAGGTGTGTGCTGCACCTTGGTGTAGGTGTGTGCTGCACCTAGGTGTAGGTGTGTGCTGCACCTTGGTGTAGGTGTGTGCTGCACCTGGGTGTAGGTGTGTGCTGCACCTGGGTGTAGGTGTGTGCTGCACCTGGGTGTAGGTTTGTGCTGCACCTGGGTGTAGGAGAGTGCTGCACCTGGGTGTAGGTGTGTGCTGCACCTGGGTGTAGGTGTGTGCTGCACCTGGTGTAGGTGTGTGCTGCACCTGGGTGTAGATGTGTGCTGCACCTGGGTGTAGTGTGTGCTGCACCTGGTGTAGGAGAGTGCTGCACCTGGGTGTAGTTTGTGCTGCACCTGGGTGTAGGAGAGTGCTGCACCTAGGTGTGGGTGTGCTGCACCTAGGTGTAGTGTGTGCTGCACCTTGGTGTAGGTGTGGCTGACCTGGGTGTAGGTGTGCTGCACCTGGGTGTAGGTGTGTGCTGCACCTGGGTGTAGGTGTGTGCTGCACCTGGGTGTAGATTTGTGCTGCACCTGGGTGTAGGAGAGTGCTGCACCTGGATGTAGGTTGTGCTGCACCTGGGTGTAGAGTGCTGCACCTGGGTGTAGGTGTGTGCTGCACCTGGGTGTAGTATGTGCTGCACCTGGGTGTAGGTGTGTGCTGCACCTGGGTGTAGGTGTGCTGCACCTGGGTGTAGGTGTGTGCTGCACCTGGGTGTAGGAGGTGCTGCACCTGGGTGTGGTGTGTGCTGCACCTGGGTGTAGGAGGTGCTGCACCTGGGTGTAGGTGTGTGCTGCACCTGGGTGTAGTGTGTGCTGCACCTGGTGTAGTGTGTGCTGCACCTGGGTGTAGATGTGTGCTGCACCTGGGTGTAGAGTGTGCTGCACCCTGGTGTGAGGTGCTGCACATGGGTGTGGTTTGTGCTGCACCTGGGTGTAGAGAGTGCTGCACCTAGGTGTAGTGTGTGCTGCACCCTAGGTGTGGTGTGTGCTGCACCTTGGTGTAGGTGTGTGCACCCTGGTGTGTGTGTGCTGCAACCGGGGTGTGGTGTGTGCTGCACCTGGGGTAGATTGTGCTGCACCTGGGTCAGGAGAGTGCTGCACCTGGATGTAGGTTTGTGCTCACTGGGTGTAGGAGGTGCTGCACCTGGGTGTAGGTGTGTGCTGCACCTGGGTGTAGATGTGCTGCACCTGGGGTAGGAGAGTGCTGCACCTGGGTGTAGGTGTGCTGCACCTGGGTGTAGGTGTGTGCTGCACCTGGGTGTAGGAGTGTGCTGCACCTGGGTGTAGGTTGTGCTGCACCTGGGTGTAGGAGTGTGCTGCACCTGGGTGTGAGTGTGCTGCACCTGGGTGTGGTGTGCTGCACCTGGGTGTAGGTGTGTGCTGCACCTGGGTGTAGGAGTGTGCTGCACCTGGGTGTAGGAGTGTGCTGCACCTGGGTGTAGGTGTGTGCTGCACCTGGGTGTAGGTGTGTGCTGCACCTGGGTGTAGGTGTGTGCTGCACCTGGGTGTAGGGTGTGCTGCACCTGGGTGTAGGTGTGTGCTGCACCTGGGTGTAGGTGTGTGCTGCACCTGGGTGTAGGTGTGTGCTGCACCTGGGTGTAGGTGTGTGCTGCACCTGGGTGTAGGTGTGTGCTGCACCTGGGTGTAGGTGTGCTGCACCTGGGTGTAGGAGTGTGCTGCACCTGGGTGTAGGTGTGTGCTGCACCTGGGTGTAGGTGTGTGCTGCACCTGGGTGTAGGAGTCTGACTCACCAGGTATGTGTGCTTCACCTGGTGTGTGTTGTTGATGACCACACCTGGTGTGTGTGTGTTGATGACCACACCTGGTGTGTGTGTTGATGACCACACCTGGTGTGTGTGTTGATGACCACACCTGGTGTGTGTGTTGATGACCACACCTGGTGTGTGTGTTGATGACCACACCTGGTGTGTGTGTTGATGACCACACCTGGTGTGTGTGTGTGCCCATACCCATCCTGTGGGTGGTAATCAAAAGATTATAGACACACATAATGGGTCCAGGAACTGGGCTCCAACATTTTGTTTGCCAAGTAAACTAAAGTGGCAATGAATTATTTATTCATTTATTGAATACAGTCACAAAAATTTGGAATGCAGTTGTACGTGGTTGAGAGTTGTTGTATAACCTTCAGTACTTAGCAAGATATGCTTGACTCTAGGCAGGTTGGTTTGGTTAGCAATTATTTACAATAGGTGAAACCAAGGTATTTTTTGCAGACTGTTAAAATGCAGTGCATGAAAATCTTTGACAACCCTTGAACATTTGTGAATGAGTTATGTCTGAAGTCAATGCAGCAAACAGTGAGGCAGGGGGTGAGAGTAGTCCCTCTGGCACTAGTGAGTCAGGGGGTGAGAGTAGTCCCTCTGGCACTAGTGAGTCAGGGGGTGAGAGTAGTCCCTCTGGCACTAGTGAGTCAGGGGTGAAAGTAGTCCCTCTGGCACTAGTGAGTCAGGGGTGAGTAGTCCCTCTGGCACTAGTGAGTCAGGGGGTGAGAGTAGTCCCTCTGGCACTAGTGAGTCAGGGGGTGAGAGTAGTCCCTCTGGCACTAGTGAGGCAGGGGGTGAGAGTAGTCCCTCTGGCACTAGTGAGGCAGGGGGTGAGAGTAGTCCTGGCACTGGTGAGGCAGGGGGTGAGAGTAGTCCCTCTGGCACTAGTGAGGCAGGGGTGAGAGTAGTCCTGGCACTGGTGAGGCAGGGGGTGAGAGTAGTCCCTCTGGCACTAGTGAGGCAGGGGGTGAGAGTAGTCCCTATGGCACTAGTGAGTCAGGGGATGAGAGTAGTCCTGGCACTGGTGAGGCAGGGGGTGAGAGTAGTCCTGGCACTGGTGAGGCAGGGGTGAGAGTAGTCCTGGACACTGGTGAGGCAGGGGGTGAGAGTAGTCCTGGCACTGTGAGGCAGGGGGTGAGAGTATCCTGGCACTGGTGAGGCAGGGGTGAGAGTAGTCCTGGCACTGGTGAGGCAGAGGGTGAGAGTAGTCCTGGCACTGGTGAGGCAGGGGGTGAGAGTAGTCCTGGCACTGGTGAGGCAGGGGGTGAGAGTAGTCCTGGCACTGGTGAGGCAGGGGTGAGAGTAGTCCTGGCACTGGTGAGGCAGGGGTGAAAGTAGTCCTGGCACTGGTGAGACAGGGGTGAGAGTAGTCCTGGCACTGGTGAGGCAGGGGGTGAGAGTAGTCCTGGCACTGGTGAAGCAGGGGGTGAGAGTAGTCCCTCTGGCACTAGTGAGGCAGGGGGTGAGAGTAGTCCTGGCACTGGTGAGGCAGGGGGTGAGAGTAGTCCCTCTGGAACTAGTGAGTCAGGGGATGAGAGTAGTCCCTCTGGCACTGTTTACATTTAGTTAAGATCACATCAGCTGGTGATGTAAACGTCCAGACTAATACTGTAGCCGTGGCAGCTGCGTCCAGTAGCGACATCAGAGTCTCATGATAGGCAGCACTGACTGGTGTCTACCTGGAGTTTACCTGGAGAGAATTCCAGGGGTCAACGCCCCTGCGGCCCGGTCTGTGACCAGGCCTCCTGTTGGACCAGAGCCTGATCAACCAGGCTGTTACTGCTGGCCGCACGCAGTCCAACGTACGAACCACAGCCCGGCTGATCAGGTACCGACTTGAGGTGCCTGTCCAGTGCCTGCTTGAAGACAGCAAGGGGTTTGTTGGTAATCCCCCTGATGTATGCTGGGAGGCAGTTGAACACTCTTGGGCCCCTGACACTTATTGTGTTGTCCCTCAACGTGCTAGTGGCACCCCTGCTCTTCATTGGGGAGATATTACATCGCCTGCCAAGCCTTTTGCTTTCGTAGGGAGTGATTTTTGTGTGCAAGTTTGGTACTAAGCCCTCGAGAATTTTCCATATGTATATAATAATGTATCTCTCCCGCCTGCGTTCTAGGGAGTACAGGTTTAGGA
This sequence comes from Cherax destructor, assembly GCA_009830355.1. Lineage (NCBI taxonomy): Eukaryota > Metazoa > Arthropoda > Malacostraca > Decapoda > Parastacidae > Cherax > Cherax destructor. Next base: position 13,159 of record WNWK01018062.1, read on the forward strand.
ACTTCAAGTGTTCCCAGTAGTTGAGGTGGTTTATCGCACTTATGCGTGCGGTGAAGGTTCTCTGCACATTTTCAAGGTCAGCAATTTCACCCGCCTTGAAAGGTGCAGTTAGTGTGCAGCAATATTCCAGCCTAGATAGAACAAGCGATCTGTAAAGTGTCAACATGGGCTTGGCATCCCTGGTTTTGAAGGTTCTCATTATCCATCCTGTCATTTTTCGAGCAGATGCAATTGCTACTTTGTTATGGTTCTTGAAGGTGAGGTCCTCTGACATGATCACTCCCAGGTCTTTGACATTAGTTTTTCGCTCTATTGTGTGGTTGGAATTAGTTTTGTACTCCGATGAGATTTTAATTTCTTCACGTTTTCCGTATCTGAGTAATTGAAATTTCTCATCATTGAACTTCATATTGTTTTCTGCAGCCCATTTAAAGATTTGGTTTATGTCTGCTTGGAGTCTTGCAGTGTCTTCAACGGTAGACACTGTCATACAGATTCGGGTGTCATCTGCAAAGGAAGACACAGCACTGTGGCTTATATCCCTGTCAATGTCTGATATGAGGATGAGGAATAGGATGGGAGCAAGTACTGTGCTTTGTGAAACAGAGCATTTCACAGTAGCTGCCTCAGACTTTGCTCTGTTGACTACTACTCTTTGTGTTCTACATGTTAGGAAATTATAGATCCATCTACCAACTTTTCCTGTTTTTCCTTTATCACGCATTTTGTGTGCTATTACACCATGGTCACACTTGTCAAAGGCTTTTGCAAAATCTGTGTATATAACATCTGCATTCTGTTTATCTTCTAGAGCATCCAGGACCTTGTCGTAGTGGTCCAGTAGTTGGGACAGACAGGAGCAGCCTGCCCTGCTCTAGGTGTCAGTCTCCATGTGTACCAAATTATTGAAGTTCAAGTGAAGTTAACTTGTGGAAGACTGATGCGAGACTAAGGCCTCGATGCAACTTAAGGCATCGTGCTTAAGCTTCAAGACGAAGTTTTGATTGGGATCAAACAAGGTTTTCTGGGGAATCGTGGGGACTGTGATCTGGAACTAGGGAATTTCCAATGGTGCAGGAAAGTGTCACTGTTGCCTTTCTTGACACAGATCGTGTATCTGATTTATTCGGATCCTCAGTTTTCATGATTCATTTGTATGATTGCTCACCTGTGGAAAAGAAGGTTTGGAGGGCTTCTGTGCAAAGATTTGCATAAATTTGACTGATTTTAACACCAACGAAGGCATTTATTTAAATGTCTTGGTTTCTAATGTTTGGTATAGCAATTCTTTCAGCTGTTTAGTATTTTAGTATTTCATGGTGCTGCAGAGACAGCTAGTAATCTCATTTAACCAAAATATATTACTTCCACGATTCTCACATTAGCACCATATCTGCGCTGAAATTCAGCCACGGCACTAAATGCTCTCAGTCTTTTTTTGTATTGACAACAAAGTCTGGTTACAACAAGTACAAGTAGAGAGACATCAAATCCCAGATATATGTATCTAGTTACATATTCTAGTCGAGACCCATCATGCAATTGGATCCTGCGGACTGCGCCTCTCTGTCGAGGAGGACGACTGTTAAGTATCTTCGTGTTGATAATCAGCCTCAGGTCCTGACACGAGGCTAGTACATGGTTAATGCTGTTTTGGGTATTGGAAAATCCGGTTGTGTGAATCATTATATCATCAGCAAAGCTAATTATATAATGGAATGTTATGGCTTGGCATAATATTTAATAAAGCATTAATTAGAATATTGAATAAGGCTAATTGAGAACACCTCCTTGTGGGGATCTTAATTCAAAATCTTTAGTTACACTTCTGGTGGATTATTAGGCCTTGATCCACCAGAGAATCTATCAAACTACATTCATTCTGGCAAGTTCACTAATGATTATATGTCGGGAAGGTATGTCAAATGTTGCTTTATGGTCAAGTGTGCAGAGTTGGTTATGCAATGATGCACACTCCTCCCATGGATGAAGCCATGTAGCCCTGGAGACGGAAATTGTTTGACATGTTCATTTTCCCACTATAATCTACCTTGCCCATAATTACCATCGCATTTGCTTTGTTTCGTAAGGTGAAGTCCAGGATCTTTCCTTAATTCATGGTATAATTTAACAAATCTTTGAGGACAATTGTGTTGTAGAGGTGTGAGCTTCGCTCAGAACATGTTATTACAAGACGGGGGAATTTACGTGCCTCGTCAGACCATCCCTTCAAATGTTTCAAACAGCTAATAAGAGATATTGAGCGAAATTCATTTTATTGGCTTGATCTTGGAATGGGAGTGGAGAGACAATTGAGTTAGGGAACTCCCAATTACATAACTTATAACAGACAGTTCATATAAAGTAGCTCTTGGTGCTTGACAGTGCATTCTAGGTATATTGTAAGCAATACAATCATCAAGGGGAATTAATTTGCATTTAAGTAGTGACGCATGGAGTTCAAATTCAGTGAATGAAATTCTGTAACTATGTCTTTGCCGAGTAGAAGACGACTCAGTCTCTCTCTGGAATCATTTTTTTTCATTAATTTTCATCTTTGTGAAAAGGGGTAGACTTTAACAATGGAGATACAGCAGCCAAACACTAACTAGCTCACTCACTGTGTGTAGAGAATGAGGTTGCGAGGCATGAACAGTCTTGCTACCCTTATTTCGACTTATACCTCTCCATACCTCTGCTATATAGGGTATGGGCACTGAGACCACTGACAAGCGTGCTCGGTCTTAGGCCACCTCGCAGCAGGGACACCACTGTGATGGAACTTCAATATTTCAGTATTTCATCTACAATACCGTGGGTGAAACAGTTCACAACTTACGTATAAAGTCACAGTACCGTGTCCTAAAGCATCCACAACTCACCTAAAGTCACAACACTGTGGTTGAAGCTTCATCTACAAATACCGTGGTGAAACATTCACAACTTCACGATAAAGTCACAACTGTGTCTAAAGCTATCCACAACTCACCTAAGTCACAACACTGTGGTTGAAAGCTTCCACAACTCACCCACCAATTGAATGTGAAGATATACATTTCTCGGTTAACCGAGAAATGTATATCTTTTTCTGGCCATTGTTTTAAGCTTTAAGAAAATATATTGAAAAGCTTCATAATATTCGTTGTATCCATGTGTATTTTTATATGTATTTGCTCCTTAACCTTTCAGGGTTGCTTTGTATATAAACTGGAAACATTAGGACGTGTTTCCTTAATTAAGACACTGCTGTCCCGGTCACCTAGCAGTAAAATAGGTACCTGGGTGTTAGTCACTGTGTGGTCGCATCCTGGGACAAAACTGACCTAATTCCCGGGAAATGCTCTGCATAACAAGGGGCTTTCTATATAGTAGTATGTCATTGATGTCAGCTACGGTCTGTATACCTTGTACATGTACTTGTAGAAATAAAGATATTATTATTATTATTATTATTATTATTATTATTATTATTATTATTATTATTATTATTATTATTATTATTATAAGTACTGAACCTGTGTATCAAGTCTGTTTTTTAACTCCATTGTTCAGTCTACAGTATATTATCCACTTCTTTTTACCTCTCACGCTGAAGTTTTTTGATAATATCCTCACCACCTTTGACACAGATTCCCTGTTTGACTTTTTGTCAGCAACAGATTATCACTCCAACTTTAATTATACTTCCTTTAGCACTGCTCACAGCCCTTACTAACTCGACTTCTGTTATATTCTTCACCCTCGCTGTTTTAGTTAAGTTTAATATCTTTATTATGCACACCATACCCATGGTGTGGGTGGTAGTCAAAAGATTACAGAGGTCAATAATGGGTCTAGGAACTGGGCCCCAAAGTTTTGATAGCTGAACAAGGTACAAAAGTAATGAACTATTTACATGTTTATATCTGGTCACAACTGTAATGAGTTATTAAAGCATACATCAATTAGGTCACACACACAGACACGCAGAGTACAGTCTAGGGGGCCAAAGACTACTAACCTCACTCAAGGAAAAGGATCTTGGAGTGTGTATAATACCGAGCACATCTCCTGACGCGCACATCAACCAAATAATTGCTGCAGCATATGGGCGCCTAGCGAACCTAAGAATAACGTTCAGACATCTCAGTAAGGAGTCGTTCAGGACTCTACACCGTGTACGTCAGGCCCATATTGGAGTATGAAGCACCAGTTTGGAACCCACACCTGGCCAAGCACGTCAGGAGACTAGAGAAAATGCTAAGGTTTGCAACAAGACTAGTCCCGGAGCTAAGGGGCATGTCCTACGAGGAGAGGTTAAGGGAACTCGACCTGACGAAACTGGAGGACAGGAGGGACAGGGATGACATAATAAAGACATATAAAATACTGAGAGGAATTGACAAGGTGGACAGAGACAGGATGTTCCAGAGATGGGACACAGCAACAAGGGGTCACAATTGGAAGTTGAAGACTCAGATGAGCCACAGGTTTGTTAGGAAGTATTTCTTCAGTCATAAAGTTATCAGGAAGTGGAACAGTCTGGAAATTGAGGTAGTATACCTGGAGAGAGTTTTGGGGGTCAACGTCCCCGCGGCTCGGTCTGAGACCAAGCCTCGTGGTGGATCAGGGTCTGATCAATCAGGCTATTACTGCTGGCCGCACGCAAATTGACGTACGTGCCACAGCCCGGCTGGTCAGGTACTGACTTTAGGTGCCTGTCCAGTGCCTTCTTGAAGACAGCCAGGGGTCTATTGGTAATCCCCCTTATGTATGCTGGAAGGCAGTTGAACACTCTTGGGCCCCTGACACTTATTGTGTTGGGGGAATGCTGCATCGTCTGCCGAGTCTTTTGCTTTCATAGGGAGTGATTTTCGTGTGCAAGTTTGGTACTAATCCCTCTAGGATTTTCCAAGTGTATATTATCGTGCATCTCTCTCGCCTGCGTTCCAGGGAATACAAATCAAGGTACCATCATAGCTTTAAGAAGTACGATAAAGCTCATGGAGCAGGGAGAGAGTGGTCCTAGTGGCGATCAGTGAGGAGGCAGGGCCAGGAGCTATGAATCTACCCTTGAAACCACAATTAGTTGAGTACAGTTGAGTAAGCACAAACAAGTGGTAATGTTGTATTTACAGTGAGCAAAGTCAGGGTATTTTTCCAGAATGTTCTACAATATACCACTGTGGATAAAATACCTTGATATATCTTGAACATTTCTGAGTGAGTTGTCTCTGTGATCAAGCCTTTAACACCCTACCCTGCAAAACTGTATAGCTCTTAAGGGTTTAACGCTTTGTTATGATTATAATAATAATTTATAATATCCTTATGGCTGGTTGAGCTTCTAGTTTTCATGTATCTCCTCAATGGGTATTTTGTATGTCAGATTAAATGTTTTTAATGTATTCTTTTTGAACCTCTTTCATCTGTGGTTGCAGTCTGAGGCAGCCGTGTGGACCTTGACTACCTTTATTACCTTGTTCAGCCGTGTGGACATGACTACCTTTATTACCTTGTTCATCCGTGTGGACCTTGACTACCTTTATTACCTTGTTCATCCTTGTGAACCTTGACTACCTTCATTACCTTGTTCATCCTTGTGAACCTTGACTACCTTCATTACCTTGTGAACCTTGACTACCTTCATTACCTTGTTCTTGCTTTAATTGTCAGCCAGAATCACCTGACATAGGTTGCTGCCATATCATGGATCTTCCAGTGGTATTGGCACTCTAGTGGAGGTGTGGCTTGACAGTGGCTCTTACAGTGGTGTTGGCACTATTGTGGAGGTGTGGCATGACAGTGGCTCTTCCAGTGGTGTTGACACTCTAGTGGAGGTGTGGCATAACAGTGCCTCTTCCATTAGTGTTGGCACTCTAGTGGAGGCGTGGCATGACCGTGGCTCTTCCAGTGGTGTTGGCACTCTAGTAGACGAGTGGTATGACATTGGCTCTTCCAGTGGTGTTGGCACTTTAGTGGAGGAGTGGCATGCCAGTGGGTGTAAGAACAAGTGAAGGTGAGGGAGGTGATAATCGCAGTGGTGGCCCCGCCTGAACCACCACTGTCTTACTGGCCAGAATCAGTGGTTTGCATGTTTGTCATGTGCTTGACCACATAAAAGTGTTGTGGAACCACTCATCTAAGCACTGGTAACACTGTATATTTAGTTACTAGTCTAACCTACGTGGTGTACATGGCTCTGAATGTCTTAGTTATTAGTCTAACCTACATGGTGTACATGGCTCTGAATGTCTTAGTTACTAGTCTAAAATACATGGTGTACATGGCTCTGAATGTCTTAGTTACTAGTCTAAAATACATGGTGTACATGGCTCTGAATGTCTTAGTTACTAGTCTAACCTACATGGTGTACATGGCTCTGAATGTCTTAGTTACTAGTCTAACCTACATGGTGTACATGGCTCTGAATGTCTTAGTTACTAGTCTAACCTACATGGTGTACATGGCTCTGAATGTCAAATTGTTCACATTTATAAAGATACTAATCATATTACTGTACCTTACAGTTAGGCTTTCAGTAATAAGATATTACAAGGACTCCTATGGAAATAATTCACTTTGCCTGACATTTTTGGGTTATCCTGGGTAATTTATTCATATGTTAAACTATGTATGATAATTATACTTACGTGTATCTGTACATAAATAAATTACTAATTATATCTTGTATATGGTGGTGACTGGTGTCAAGTCCCCTTTCTAGTGAACTGCTAAAGGGGTGGACTGGTAAGCCAGTGGAAGGCCTCGGTCAGATGACCAAACGCTGCAGTGGGGAAGTCATCATCTGACTAAGATCCGCGTCAGGAAACACTTTTCCTGTTTCCTGACAAACCATACCTGACCTGACCTTCCTGACCTCGGTGGTAAATGACAGTATAGTCACTCACATGTCAAGCAAATAAGGTTAGACTTCCTCCGTCGACTGCACTCGTTCTCAGTGGTAATAAGAGAAAAAGAGGAGATATGATAACGACTTATATGATCTTATAAGTCGTTATCATATCTCCTCTTTTTCTCTTATTACCACTGAGAAAGAATATTCTTCCACTAAAAATAAAGAAAGAAAGTTCCCTTCACAAAAAACAGAGAACAAATTTAAAAAGAAAAAAGGAAAGAATGCCAAGTTTCCCATATTGATAGAACAATAGAATATACCATGAGGAAGTAACTGTAACAAGCTTAACAAATATAAATGAGAGCACAGCTCTGCACCTCTACTTAGAAATAGGTAATGACACATTCGTAACCACAAATATGTTTCCCAGAGTTTGGACGTTAAGAGAGCAGGTGCGTAACACGAGTAAGATATTAAGAAGCACTTTACAGCAAGAGCCAGTAAGAGGTTGGACTCATCTTGCGATGAGTGGGCGCTGGTGAAGGCGTGCGGGCGTGCGGGCGGGCAGGGGTGAAGAACCTATCCTTGCCATGGGTGGACCTTATATAGAGGCGTGGCTGTGACGCTAGTGGTGCTCTAGGTCACCACGCCCCCACCACGCTCACTAACTCACACACTCTCTGGATTTAACTCAAAGTTTTTTGCTGTAAACTTAAGAGAGGAGCGAGCGTCAGCACTATACAGGTACACACTCAAGTTACTACATAATGTGTCTTGTTGATAAGGAAGATAAGAGTGAAAGTCACAGTGTTTTAGCTACTGGCAGGTGCCCTCCTCTTTACTATTAACCTAACAAAAATACATACTGATGTTGGTACTCAGTTGTGCTTGTGAAGATTGTCATGCAGCTCCTGGCTCCGTGTGTTGATACTCAGCTGTGCTTGTGAAGATTGTCATGCAGCTCCTGGCTCCGTGTGTTGATACTCAGCTGTGCTTGTAAAGATTGTCATGCAGCTCCTGGCTCCGTGTGTTGGTACTCAGCTGTGCTTGTGAAGATTGTCATGCAGCTCCTGGCTCCGTAATACATACATACACGCACACACAACAGGCCCAACCTTCAATCGACATGTGCATAGGACAAAATGGCAATCAACACGCACACACACACACACGTGGCAATGCTTTATTTACAGATTTAGATTTTGCCACCGAAGTGGCTAGTTTATTGTGCACCCCATATCCATCCTGTGGACGGTAGCGCAAGAGCATATAGATACACAAAAGGCCTAGGCACTAGGCCCCAAAGGGGTTAACAATTGTACATTTGGGTTTATATCTACATTTCAATTATCTGTTACAAGCAGGTATCTTATTTCATGAATAAGATATCTTGACATGTCACATAGGTTATTATATTGTTTATATCTATATTCCTCAATAAGTGCACAATTAAGCACATAGTGTTCAAGACAGTGACCATATGCCTAATCACATAATTTGCATTTAGTTTGATCATCATCTGTGTCTCCCAAACTGTCAGAAGTACCTGTAGCCAAGCCTAAGCCTGGCCACTACAACATCAGTCAGTCTGTTCACATTGCAAGTTGCTCCACAAACATGCCCATCTGTGCTCGCATTATCATGAGCACAGATAGGCACGTTCATGGAAATTAATTTGGATTTATATCTACAGTTCACTTATCTGTTACAAGCAAATTTAGGACATTTGCTTAGAATAAGTGGTATCCTACCTTCACTAATAATTTTAATGTCCGGTGTAATGGGGAATCCATCACTTCAGTTTCCTCAGCAAAATATCTGGGAATCCCCTTTGACCCATGCATGTCAGGAGAATTGATAGGGAACAGTGTAGTAAAGAAAGCGAATGCCAGACTGAAGTTCCTCTACAGACAAGCACAGTGTCTACCTACTGAGGCTCGCAGGACCCTATGTCTAGCTCTTATACAATGTCATATTGACTACGCTTGCTCTTCATGGTACTCTGCCTTGACAAAAAAACTGAAAGATAAACTGCAAATCACCCAGAACAAAATGGTAAGATTCATCCTGGACCTGGGTCCAAGGGAGCATGTAGGCCAGGATGAATTACAACAATTGGATATGCTGAATATTGAAGACAGAGTAAAACAACTTAAATTAAATCAAGTTTATAAAATTGCTCACAAACAGTGTCCAGAATATCTTGTTGCCAATTTTGTCAAGGCTGGGAACCAAAGCAGTCATAGTACTAGGGGGAGAGAACACAACTTTGTAGTACCCACAGTCAGTGGCCAGGCTTCAAACACCTTTTATTGTACAGCAATAAAGGAATGGAACAGACTGCCTGCACATGTCAAAGCCAGTCATAGCATGACCCAGTTCAAGAAGAGAACCAAAAGGTACCTAATGAATGTAGCGACAGAGAGGAGAATGATTTTTTATTTTTTTTAGCTAACATACATGTAAATGTTAATAACTCTTTTTACCTTATTCCTAGTATACATATATCCTTTATAATATAATAACATATATATCCTAGAATGTAAAATATTAAAGTATAAAAAGGACCCCAATGGAAATAAGTCACTCTGTCTGACTTTTTTGGGTTATCCTAGGTTCTCTACACATATGCTGCTATGTATGATAATGTATGTAAATGTATTTGTGTATAACTGAATAAACTTACTTACTTACTTACTACTACCTACAACGATTATATTATGCTTTGCACCTCACTCTGTACCTATATATACCCTCAGTGTCCCTGTAGTGCTTGTAACTGCTTGACAAAGTTCCTGGAGAGCGAAACGTTGCCACAATAAAATGTCACATTAGTTGCACTTGTGTCCTTTTACCTAACATATTGTCAGTGATTCTACCAACATTATTACGGCCAAAAGCTCCAGTTCCGGATCATCATATAACTAAAGACCCGTGTCAGGAAACTACTTTGAAAAATGCTCATTATTACTTTCCTATACGATAATCTCAATTCTTAATAATATGTTACTATTATGTTACCCCCTATTCATATTATAAGTTAATGTCAAAAATGCTCAATGTTATTTTCCTTAAGATAATCTCAATTCCATATTATCATTCAAGAATCTTAACACCTGTAACAATCTAATATCATTATATAATAATTTAAACAGTAAAATTTCATCATATTGTAATTTTGAAAATAATTTTTAACTAGAATAAATTCAATAAATTTCTCTAATATTAAGTACATAGTCTTTAAGGAATAGAATAAGCTGCCCCTAATGCCATGGCATGTCAGTGGCTCTCCTTGCACTCAATTTACATTGTAACTACCGATACCTATGTAATCTGCAATCTGCAATGAAATAAAACTTTACTTTACTTTACTTTACTTTACTTACTCTGTTTCCTGACAAACCTTACCTAACCTAACCTCCCAGGTTATGGAACACAACACTTATCAAGGCTGATACAATTAAAACCCTAATGGGACCGATTACTTCATATTTACCTCTCCCCCGCTCCTGCTGTCTCCTCTATTTCAATCACCTCTGTATTTAACAAAGAAGTCTGCTGAGCAGGCTATACATTTCTTGCTGGTAGATAAGTTAAACACAAGTTTGAGCGGTTTGGACACAGCGGAAGTCAAATTGTTTAAGTTTATTGGGTTATCCTATAATGATAATAAATACTCATAAGTTTATTTTAATTCATTTTACAATGGTGCAATAAACTGAAGGTCTCTAGTATGCACAGAATGTAAATCTATAAACTGTAATGTTCTTTTATGTGCCCATAACATGTGTTCTCAAGACTTGTAATTTTTGTGTATGTTCTGCATCCAATATAAAAATAAAAAAACAGAAATAAGAAAATAAGTAAGGACTCCAATGGAAATATAAGTCAATTTGACTTTTTTTGGGGGTTATCCTAGGTAATTTACACATATATACTATGTATAATAATTTGTGTAACTGTGTTTATGTTTCCCTGTACCAAAATAAACTTAAGTTTGAATATGATATTGATAAGGTGTGTGAGGGTTTGGGTGCTTGGTGGTGGAGGGCGAGGCTAGCCAGGGAGCCTAACCGGCCTCGTGCTCTAGAATTTTCGTCAGTGTGTCATGATCTGTGTGTGAGGAGTGTGGCAGCGCTGCTAGTGACCTTACATCAGCCCTTTCCTCACCTGCGTGTGCCCACGCACTCTCCTCACCAATACGGTGTGACTGTACACTCCGCTTAATACGACAATGTCCGTCATCGGGATTGATTTCGGCAACGATGGGTGTTACATCGCTGTGGCCAGACAGGGCGGTATTGAAACAATTGCCAACGATTATAGTTTACGTTCAACACCGTAAGTGTGTCGCAAATGTTCCGTTAAGTTAACCAAGTCATTGCCATTTATATCACAATTGTAGTGGTTTCCAATATACTGGTGATATAGTTTTATATAAAATGTGGCTATATTGTAGTTGTTGGTTATGGTTGTAGTCTAATTTCGGAAACTCCCGATTCAGTTTAACTATAGACATCAGATCACACTTTCTAGACCATATTTGACAAAACATGACATTTATATTTGAAAGACCTAAATATAAACCAAGTTATGGCTGACATTGTCTGCAGAATACGAACACTAAACTTAAAAACTATAGGGAGGTGTTTGTACTAATGGAGAGTAACTTAGTTTATTTACGTACAGGTACACACAAGTACAAATATCATACATACTTTAAAATGTGTAAATTACCCTGGATAACCCAAAAAAAAGTCAGTCACTTATTTCCAGGAAGTATACAAGGTAGTCGACATATCTAGTGAAGGTGAACGGATTTAAATTCAATAAATTTAGATTTAGGATAATATTGTATCAATACATAATTGCAAATGCATTATACACTGCTAAGCAATGTCAGTGAAACACACACTAGGAAATTTTATAAATTGATTGAATAAGAATAACGGGTTTGTAGGACCTTTTGTTAGGTGAAGTTTATTTAGATACAGGTACACGTAAGTACAATAATCATACATAATAACATGTGTAAATTACCTAGGATAACCCAAGAAAGTCAGTGACTTATTTCCATTAGGGTCCAACTTTCAACGATGTCAGCAAGTTACTCAGGAGGCAGGTTCGATGAATTTAAACATATTTATCACATTTAAGTTGCATATACAGTGGACCCCTGGATTACGTCATTATTTCGTTCCAGAATGCTGTTCAAGTGCCGTTACCGAACGAATTTGTTCCCATAAGGAATAATGTAAATTAGATTAGTCCTTTTAGACCCCCAAAAATACACTTACAAAAGCACTTACAAAAATACACTTCAGGGGGATTACCAACAAACCCCTGGCTGTCTTCAAGCAGGCACTGGACAGGCACCTAAAGTCAGTACCTGACCAGCCAGGCTGTGGTTCGTACGTTGGACTGCGTGCGGCCAGCAGTAACAGCCTGGTTGATCAGGCTCTGATCCAGCATGAGGCCTGGTCACAGACTGGGCCGCAGGGGCGTTGACCCCTGGAACTCTCTCCAGGTATACATAATTGTTTGAGTTTGGAGCAGTACGTAATCCGGGGGTCCACTGTACAGTGGACCCCCGAGTTTCATAAACCCCGGAAATCGTACAATTATGTAAGTATAATATTGTAAGTGCTTGTTGAAGTGTATTTTTGGGGGTCTGAAATAGACTAACCTACGTGAAATTTGTCCTTAAGGGAGTAAATTCGTTCGGTAATAGCACTAGAGCAGACTTCAGGAGTGAAGTTTTACGAAACTCTGGGTCCACTGTATTAGGTTAGTGCTTGCTAATAGATTCTGTAAGAGTGTTAGGAAGGTGATACAGGGTGTTTCCCTGGAGCTGTGTGTTGGTGACAGTCAACAGGTTGGACAATATGTGAGATAATGGGAACAAGCCCATTAACTGCCTCAGTGTTGGAGGAAATGATACTGGGAAAAACAGGAGGCAGGAGCTATTAGTAAAGTTCAGGACATCAGTAGATTGGATTAAGTCCAAGGAAGGAATCCCAATTGTATGTACCATTTTGCTTAGAAGTGGGCAATAAGTGTATGTCAAGAGTAGTTGGTGTAAATTGCTGGCTAGACAAGTACAGTAGTAACTCAGTGCCTAAGAAGATTAGTGATAACAGCAAACCAAAAAGAAATTTGGTTAGAAAAATTTGTTCGATACTCGAACAGATCGGCACTCAAACAGCCTTCTGGAATGAATTAAGTTTGAGTACCGAGGTACTACTGTACTTCAAGAACTTGGAGTCCCATTCATTGAGAACTGGGATATTTTCTATGATAAACATACGAGTGCAAGTGATATTGTACATCTCTGGGGCAGGAGTGATAGTGTTAGCCAACTGTCAAGGAGACTTACTGAGTTGTGTAAGACTTTAAACTGACAGAAGATAGAGGCATGATTGTGTATGGGTCATGAGTTGCAGCACTAGAGAATGAAGATACCTCAGGAAAACTCGTCAGTTCATCATACAGTAACTAAAGCATAGAATTTGTCAGTAAAGAGAGTTAGGTGACACTCCCTTAAGGTCTATTAAACTAATAGTAGGAGCTCAAGAAATAAGATAGAGCAAAAATTAATTGCAAATTAGTTGTATGTCCAGGAAGCATAGATATTATTGCAATAAGAAACGTGACTCACTTTGAAAGATAGGGACACCTGCTGAATGCCACATACAAGGATATAAATCATTCCACACTGATAGTCAGCATCAAAGGTGGCAGTGGCAATATGTCAGGGGAAAATTTAAACTGTTGATTTAAAAGTGGAAGTGACGAACACAGAATCTATTTGGCTGCAGTTTCTTCAGGGGTGTGAAAAAGCTAATCTTGGGTATGATCTACAGACCCCCTTCCCAAATAAGGTTAAGGAACATGGTAAACTTTTATGGGATGAAATTACTAAGACTGATTTACATACAAAAATGTTGTAATGGAAGATTTTTAACTTGAGCCAAATTAATGTAAACAGCTTGCTAGGAAATCTAGTTTAGCAACTTTGTAGAAATTAGCAGGGAATGCTTTTTGAAATAGTTTGCGATAGTGCCACCTAGAGGAAATAATGGTTGTTTACTTTAGTTCTTGGTCCCACTTTGACATTTTTTGATTGAAATCTTTCAAAATAGATATGGTTGTGCAGTTGAGTTAATTTTTATTTGTGGAATGCAACCTGACTGATGAGGAACTGTTTTGAGGGATCTCAAGAGTTTCTCTTGAAGATAGTTTGTAATCCCCATAATTAAGTAAGTTTATTCAGGTATACACAAACAGTTATAGATCATCATACATAGCAGCATATGTGTAGAGAACCTAGGATAACCCAAAAAAGTCAGTGACTTATTTCCATTCTGGTCCTTTTAATACCTTAAATATTATACACTGTAGGAGATATGTTATTATACTATAAAGGATATATACTAGGAACAAGGTAAAAAGAGTTATTTACATTTACATTCTCCTCCCTTTCTGTCGCTACATTCATTAGGCATCTTTTGGTTCTCTTCTTGAACTGGCTGATGCTATGACTGGCTTTGACATGTGCAGGCAGTCTGTTCCATTCCTTTATTGCTGTACAATAAAAGGTGTTTGAAGCCTGGCCACTGACTGTGGGTACTACAAAGTTGTGCTCTCCCCCTAGTACTATGACTGCTTCGGTTCCCAGCCTTGACAAAATTGGCAGCAAGATATTCTGGACACTGAGCAATTTTATAAACTTGATTTAACTTTAAGTTGTTTTACTGTCTTCAATATTCAGCATATCCAATTGTTGTAATTCATCCTGGCCTACAGTTTCTCTTGGGCCCAGGTGTTGGATTCATGGTCCTGTAACACTTGCTGAGTTCTCTGTGTACTCATCATTTCCCTGCTTTTCATTGCAGGTATCCCACACTGTCTGCCAAGCCTCTTGTGTTCATAGTAATAGTAATTTTTATGTGCAGGTTTGAACCCACTCCTCCAGCATCTTCCAGGCGTAAATTATGGTGCATCTTTCTTGCCTACGTTCTCAGAAGTACAGTTCTAGGGACTTCAAATGCTCCCAGTAATTTAGCCACTTCACTGAGTTTGTAAGAGCTGCCATGAAGGAGGTTGTTAGTACACAGCAATATTCCTGCTTAGAGAAAACAAGTGACATGAAGAGTATAATCATTAGCTTTGCATCTCTTGTTTAGAAAGTACGTTTTCAAACATAATTTTCTTTGCTGTTCCATTAATAAAATTTTTGTGCTCCTTGAATGGAGTATACCTGGAGAGGTTTCTGGGGTCAACACCGCCGCAGCCCGGGCTGTGACCAGTGGTTTGAGTTTGTCTATACAGTAGGGCCCCACTTATACGGCAGGTTAGGTTCTAGGGTATCACCGGAAAGCAGGCGGCCATTTTTTTCACGTATAAATGCCAGACAACAAGTTTACACAGCTTATATTAAGTTAGTAATAGAACTAGGCATTAAAAAACACAATAAAGAGTAAAATACATACACAGTACATTCATTACTTACCTTAAAATATTTGTAGTCTTAATGTAGGGCGAGAGGTGAGTAGTACAGTGGACCCTCGCTTATCGGCCGTAATCCATTCCAGAAGCTCGGCCTAAGACTGAAATGGCCTATAACTGAAATAATATTTCCCATAAGAATTAATGTAAATACAATTACAATAGGCCCTTGAAAATCGTCCATAACCCATTCCAGAGTCTGCCGAAATTCAAAATGGACGCCTTTCAAAACCATTTTCCCCATAAGAAATACAGTGGACCCTTGAAAATTGTGATTAATCCGTTCCAGAGAGTCTGCTGAAATTAAAAATTCATGATTTTCAAAACCATTTTCCCCATAAGAAATAATGTAAATCAAATTAATCCGTTCCAGACACCCAAAAGTATTAAAAAAAAAATTACACATTAAATATACATTTAATTACACACAAACAATGACATATGAAGAATTAAACAATAATAACTTGGCACTTACCTTTATTGAAGAGTTGTTCATGTGTGGAAAATGGGAGGAGGGGAGAGGAAGGAGGAGTTGCTAGTGTTTGGAAGGGGAATCCCCTTCCATTAATGCTTCAGGTACCAAGTCCTTCTCTGGGGTTACGTCCCTTCTTTGTTTTTTAATGCCATTATACCAGGTTGAGAGTCACTGGACCTCTGTCTCACAAAATAACTGCCCAGAAAGGTCTCTTTCTGGCTGTTCTTTAAAATGTCCCTAAAATGTGACAAGACATTGTCATTGAACATGTTGCATACACGGCCTGCAACAGCTTTGTCAGTGTGATGCTCCTCCACAAATCTTTCCATCCTAGTCCACATTGCACACATCTCCTTAATCTCTGAAGAAAGCAACTTCTTCCCTCTCCCTTCCTCCTCCTCTGAAGCAATTTCCTCCTCCTCTGAAGCAATTTCCTGAGCTGTGGTCTGTTGCTGTTTCAGATGAAGCTCTTGCAGCTCTGTAGTGGTTAGCTCTTCATTGTGGTCCTCCACCAACTCTTCCACATCCTCACCACTAACCTGCAACCCCATGGACGTCCCCAATGCCACAATAGTTTCCACAACTGGCATAGGGTTGTCAGGGCCAGCCTCAAACCCTTCAAAATCTTTGTCGAGGACACAATCTGGCCACAATTTTCTCCAAGCAGAGTTCATCGTCCTGAAAGTCACTTCCTGCCAAGCCTTACCTATAAGGCATATGCAATGGAGGATATTGAAGTGATCTTTCCAGAACTCTCTTAGGGTCAATTCAGAGTCTGAGGTTGTGACAGCACCTTTCAAACATTGCTTTGGTGTAGAGTTTTTTGAAGTTTGAAATGACCTGCTGGTCCATGGGCTGGAGGAGAAGAGTGGTATTAGGGGGCAAGAACTTCACTTCTGATGAACTTAAAATCCTTCACCATTTGCTCTTCCAAGTCTCAAGGATGAGAAGGAGCATTGTCCATTACCAGGAGGCACTAAAGTGGCAATTTATTTTCCAGGAGGTATTTCTTCACACGGGGCCAAACACTTCATTGAACCAATGAGGAAATTTTCCCTCGTGACCCATGCCTTACTGTTAGCCTTCCACATCACACACAAATTAGCCTTGGCAACACTGTTTTTCTTGAACACTGGGATTTTCAGTGTGATAACCAGTAAAGGCTTCACTTTGAAATCCCCACTAGCATTACCACACAACATGAGTTAGCCTGTCTTTCATAGGCTTGTGTCCTGGCAGTGCATTTTCCTCCTTCGTGATGTAGGTCTTCTTTGGCATTTTCTTCCAAAAGAGGCTAGTTTTGTCGCAATTGAACACTTGTTGGGGTTTGAATTGTTCAGCCTCTATGTACCCCTTGAATTCGTGCACAAATTTCTCAGCAGCACATTTGTCAGAACTTGCAGCCTCTCCATGCCTTACAGCATTGTGTATGCCACTTCGCTTCTTGAAATTTTTGAACCAGCCTTTGCTGGCCTTCAATTCATCAACATCAGCACTCGTTCCAGGGCTTTTCTTTTCAAGATCGTCATGCAACTGCCTTGCCTTTTTGCAAATTATTGACTGTAACACTATCTCCTGCTAACTCTTTTTGTCTGATCCACAAAAGCAACAACTTCTCAACTTCTTGATTATTTGCGATCTCTTTTTCGTTAGCATATTCACCCCTTTTGCATTATCAGCTGCCTTGATTTCCTTTTTCTTCAACAAGATGGAAGTGATGGTTGAATGGGCCTTCCCATACATCCTGGAGAGGTCCTCCACATGCACTCCACTTTCATATTTTTCTATGATCTCTTTCTTAACTTCAATCGTGTTTCTCACTTTCTTTACCAAGGGCTGGCACTAGGAGCTTTCTTTAGGCCCATGGTGGCTTATTTAGCAGTTGCAAGTACTAAAAACAATGGAATAATGACAAAATGTATGGTATGAACGTGTGAGGTGAGCGTTACTCGCTGGTAAACAATGGCACACTGACGTTGAATGGTGTTTGTGGGCCTGCGGTGGCTGGGAGGCCGCTCGGACGCGTTTCATACGACCGCCGATTTTTAAACCAAAGGACGAAAATCAAGCCAATATTCTGCCGAAAAAAGCTGCCGATTTTCAAATTTGCCGATATTCAAGGGGGACGATTTTCAAGGGTCCACTGTAATCCATTTAAGACACAAATATCAACAAAAAAATTTTTTTGTGCTCCTAAAATGACTAAAGAAATGGATAAATGAACATTTAAATCAATATTACAGTGGATCCTCGGCTAACGATCTTAATCCGAAAAAATCGTTATTCGAAACCTTATTTCCTATAAGAAATAATGTAAATACAATTAATCTGTTTCCACGCAAAAATATTCACAAAAAAATCATTTTTTTAAAGAATAAATACTATAGTTTTACATACAGAAAACAATGAGAAATAAATAAAAAGCACTAATTATAATGGACAAATGAAGAGTTAAATTAGTTTTACCTTTATTGAAGACTTGTTGGCGTATGAGAGTGTCAGGAGAGTTTGTTTGGAGGCAGGACAAGATAGCCCTTCAATATGACAATAATATCAACTCTACAGCTTATTTATCTAGCACAATTCATCTAATATGACATAATAAACAATATTAATAACATAGAAACATGATATAAACTCTAGAATGAATAAAACATGTCATTACGAATCTGGAAGGACTGGTGGAGTGTGTTGGTGTTATTGTTGGGTATAAGGGCCACTGACCATTCAAATTATTCATGTAATACAAGGTGGGTACTTGTAGTTATACATTAAAGTTGATATTACAAGATGGCCAATAATATGCCTAGGTATGCCTAGGCTTTTCAGGTCTTACTCAATAGCTATACAATGAATATATAGATTGTAAGGTTAGGTTAGGTTTACAAAATTTAGGTACTGGAATTTAAACATTGAGAATTTAACAATTAGTATAAGAAGTTAGCAATTAGTTTATATATTAATGATAAAGGTGATATATTGGCATAATATAGTTTCTATATTGGAGTATCTTAGGCAAACTTATGACTAGCTTAAGTATTATGAAGCAATAGTTGTATTAGAATTTTGGTTAGAACTGTGCAAATTAAGGGGAATCACAGATATCAATAAGTGTATTTTGCTGTGGTTAGTAATGTACAAATTAAGGAGAATCACAGATATCAATAAGTGTATTTTGCTGAGGATATGTGCAAGATAAAGTAGTTTTCGTATGGTTAACTACCGGTTGGGTGCGTAAGTGAGATAAGATGTTTTTTAACGGTGCTTTTGAAAATGGAGGTTGTGTCTGCAGTTCTAGAGTTTTCAGGCAGGGAGTTCCAGATTTTAGGCCCTTTTATGCGCATTGAATTTTTGTATAGATTTAGTCGGACACGGGGAATGTCAAAGAGATGTTTATGTCTGGTATTATGTCTATGGGTCCTGTCACAACTGTCAAGAAAGTGTTTTAGCTCAGGGTTAAAGTTGGAATTAATGGTTCTATAAATGTAGATAGCAGAGTAGTAAGTATGGATGTTCTGGACAGTGAGTAGGTTTAGGTCTTTGAAGAGTGGGGGTGTGCTGCCTAGCATTGGATTGTGTGATAATTCTTACTGTGGCTTTTTGTTGGGTTATTATTGGCTTTAGGTGGGTAATTGCTGTTGATCCCCATGCACAAATGGCATATGTGAGGTAGGGATAGATGAGTGAGTAGTATAGTGTGAGTTTGGGCTGATTGTGGTACATAATACCGTATCTTAGAGAGGATCCCCACAGTTTTGGACACTTTCTTTGTTATGTGTTGGATATGGGTGCTGAATTTCAGGCTGCTGTCAAGGTGAAGGCCCAGGAACTTGCCCTCGTTATGTCTAGCAATAGGTGTAGAGTTGATCTTAATGTTTAATTGTGGATCATCTGTTCTGTTGCCAAACATAATATAGAAGGTCTTATCAGTGTTGAGTGTAAGTTTATTGGCTGTCATCCATGTTGATATTTTTATTAATTGTCGTTAACAATGGTATTAAGCGTGGCAAGGTTTGTGTGGGAGATGACATAAGTTGTGTCGTCAGCAAAGAGTATTGGTTTCAGGTGTTGTGATACATTGGGAAGATCATTGATGTATAAGAGGAAGAGCAGGGGACCAAGGACACTTCCCTGGGTACGCCGGTGTCTAGTGGTAGTGTCGTGGAGGATGTGTCTTTAATAGTGACATACTGGTACCTATTAGTGAGGTAGGATTTGAGGTATGCTAGTGCATGACCTCTTATTCCATAGTGGTCAAGTTTGTGGATTAGGATGCCGTGGTTTACTGTGTCAAAAGCTTTCCTTAAGTCAATAAAAAGTCCTAGTGGATATTCCTTATTTTCAAGTGCTGTGTAAAGCAGGTCTATCATTTTTACTATTGCATCGTTAGTGCTTTTATTTTCTGAAGCCAAATTGGCAGGGGTTGAGTATGCTTTGTGTAGTTATAAGAGTATAATCTCTTGTGCACAAGTTTCTCGAATATTTTGGATAGCAATGGTAGATTTGATATAGGCCTATAGTTATTTACGTCTGTAGGGTCACCACCTTTGTGTATTGGTGTAACCCTTGATGTTTTGAGTAGTGTTGGGAAGGTGCTAGTTTCTAATGATTTGTTAAAAAGTAAAGAAATAGGATATGAAAGGACATGAGCAGCTCGTTTGTATATTAAGGGTGGAACTTGAGACAGATGTCCTGATTTATTTTTAAGTGACTTGATTATCATGGAGACTTCAGTGGGTTCTGTAGGTGCAAGATATAAGGAGGATGGGAAATTCCCATCTAGGTAATCACTTGCTCGGGCATTGGTTTTCTGGAATTTTACTGGCAAGATTTGATCCTATAGTTGAGAAGAAGTCATTTATCTTGTTTACTGTATCAATAGGCTGTAGTGGTGTTTCGTTTGGTTTAGTTAGGACAATATCCTATTTTTTCAGTTTGTGGGTGCCCATAATCTGTGAGTGTTTTCCAGGTCTTTTTATATCTCCTCTTGTTTCAGTGAATCTGCTGGAGTAGTACAATTGTTTGGCTTTTTTATTAGTTTGGTGAGAACTGATGAATAGTGTTTAACAAACTCCTTATGTATGAATCCCGTCTATATTGCTTCTCATATTGATGTTTCTTGTTAATGGATTTTAGTAAGTTGTTAGTTAGCCATGGGCAGCCTAACCGTTTATTAGTAATCTGTTTCATTTTTATAGGACAATGTTTGTTGTATAGTCTATGTAATTTATTAAGAAAGGTGTCTGTCCACTCATCGATACCCTTGGCATTTGGGAATTCTATAGCCCAGTCAACTGTGTCTAGCTCTGTTGTGAAGTTATTTATTGAAGCTTGGTCATGGAGTCGGAATGAAACTTTGGTGTATTCTAGGGGCGGTTTACTAATGTTTGTTAAGAGGAAGGTGGGGTAGTGGTCTGTGGTGCTGTCTGTTATTATCCCCGATTTAAGGGGGGCTAGGATATTGGTCCATATATGGTCGATTATGGTTGCACTCGTATCAGTAAGCCTAGTTGGTTTGGTTATTGTTGGTATGAGAAGTGTGTTGTTCATATTGTTGATGAAATCGGTTACTGGCTGGTCATCTGGTAGGCCAAGGTTGATGTTGAAGTCTCCAGCTAAGATAAGGTGGTGTTTGTTCAATTGGTTGTTTGTTATTTGCGTTTTTAGTTGATCGCTAAAATTTGGGATGTTTGTATGAGGCATCCGGTAAATGGCCCGATGGTTATGGGAGTCTTAAGGTTTTGTGCAGTAAATTTAGCAAAATATATTCTCCATATTCATCATTATAGCAAATGGTGTCACAGCAGGATATTTCATTAGAGTAATAGATTGCAATACCTCCCCCCGCTTGATGTGGTCTGCAGTTGTGTATTGCTGTGTATCCTGGCAGCGAGTAGATATCTATTGTATCCTGCTTAAGCCAGGTTTCAGTAAGGACAATACATATGAAGGTTGTTTTTAGGGAACCAAGGAGGGCAAGGAGGTCATCATAGTGTTTGCTTAAGGATCGGACATTGTAGTTAAGAACTGTTATACTTTTAGTAGTGTTTAGGACAGTGTGGGCTTGTGATGCTGTGTAGTAGAGGCAGTTATTTTCCAGTAAATTTTGAATGGGTGTTCGATTAAATAGGTTTAGATCAGGGTCGACGTGATCATTCATCATTTAGGTTAAATAGTGATTTTGTTATATCATGTATAGTGTGGTGAGTTATAGTACTGATATCTGTTGTAAGGGGATGTTTTGGTAAGTATATAACTAATGCACATTGGTCAAATAGAGTATAGTAACAAATAAACATAGTGGTCTTGGTATTGAGTATGTATTAAGCTAGTATGAAATAAAAAATTAGATATAAACTAATAAGATTAAATTACTAATAACAATGTAGCACCAATGAGTTTGGTATTGGTTATGTATTAAGCAGCCACCAACACATCACACAAACAATGTGCATAATTTATAAATAAGAAACATTTACACTTTAATTTATAAATAAGAAATATTTACACTTTAATTTTAAATAAGAAATATTCACACTTATATAAATAAGAAATACAGTGGTACCCCGACTTACGATATTAATCCGTCAGAGAGGCATATTTTAAGGCGAAACAATCGTTAAACGAATCAATTTTCCCCATAAGAAATAATGGAAATAAATTTAATCCGTCCAAGACTTCCAAAAGTAGTTAAATAAAATATTTTTTAGAACTTTTGGACATTAAATAATAAATAATTGAATAAAGAATACATAAATACACATGCAAATATTGTACAATAACATGTCACTTACATTTATTGAAGAGTTGTTGATGTGTGGAGGACGGGAGGAGGGAGAAGGTGGAGTAGTATGCTAGTGTTTGGGAAGGGGAATCCCTTCCATTAACACTGCAGGTACCAAGTCCTTTTCTGGGGTTACTTCCCTTTTTCTTTGAATGCCACTAGGACCAGCTTGAGAGTCACTAGACCTCTTTCTAACAACAAATTTGTCCAGGGAGCTCTGTGTCTGGCGATTCTTTAACACATCCCTGAAATGACACACCACTGTGTCATTGTACAGGTTGCCAGCACGGCCTGCAACAGCATGGTTAGGGTGATATTCATCCATAAATGCTTGCACATCACTCCATTTGGCACAGATCTCCCTAATCCTTGAAGAAGGCACATTCTTCCATTTTTGTTCCACCTCCTCCTCTGAACCATTGTCCTGACCTCTGCTCTCTTGTTCCAGTTGCTGTTGAAGCTCTTGCAGATCTTCAGTGGTTAGCTCTTCCTTGTGCTCCTCCACCAACTGTTCCACATCCTCACCACTCACCTCTAACCCCAAAGACTTGCCCAATTCCACAATTTCTTCCAAAACAGGCTCAGGCTCAGGCTCAGGGTTCTGAGGCTCAGCCCCAAAACCTTCAAAATCCCTCTCTAGGACACAGTCTGGCCACAATTTTCTCCAGGCAGAGTTCAAAGTCCTGGTAGTCACTCCCTCCCAAGCCTTACCTATAAGGTGTACACAATGCAGCATATGGAAATGTTTTTCCAAAATTCTCTTAGGGTTATGTTCATGTCTGTGGTCACATCAAAGCACTTTTGAAACATTGCTTTGGTATAGAGTTTTTAAAGTTGGAAATGACCTGCTGGTCCATGGGCTGGAGGAGAGGAGTGGTATTAGGGGCAAGAACTTCACTTTGATGAATTTAAACTCCTCCACAATTTTCTCTACCAAGTTTGGAGGATGACAAGGAGCATTGTCCATTATCAGGAGGCACTTAAGTGGCAAATTATTGTCCAATAGATATTTCTTCACACTGGGGCCAAACACTTCATTGAACCAATCTAAGAAAATGTCCTTTGTGACCCAAGCCTTTTGTTAGACTTCCACATCACACACAAGTTAGACTTGCTGACACCGCATCTGCCAAACACTGGGATTTTCAAAAGATACACCAGTAAAGGCTTCACTTTGCAATCACCACTGGCATTGGCACAAAGCATCAAAGTTAGCCTGTCTTTCATAGGCTTATGTCCTGGCTGTGCCTTTTCCTCCTGAGTAATGTAGGTCCTGTTGGGCATTTTCTTCCAAAACAGGCCTGTTTCATCACAATTAAACACTTGTTGGGGGAGGAATTGTTCAGCCTCTAGGTACTCCTGGAATTCAGGAACATATTTTTCAGCCGCACTTTTGTCAGAACTGGCTTCGTCACCATGCCTCACAACACTTATGTATGCCACTTCGATTCTTAAATTTGTAAAACCAGCCTCTGCTGGCTTTAAATTCGCTCACTTCAGCACTCGTTGCAGGCATTTTCTTAAGGAGATCATCATGCAACTGCCTTGCTTTTTCACATATTATTCCCTCCGAAACAGTATCTCCTGCTAACTGTTTCTCGTTGATCCACACCAACAACAACCTTTCCACATTTTCCAGCACTTGTGGTCTGTGTTTTGTGATCACAGATGCACCTTTTGCAACAACAGCTTCCTTGATTTTACTTGAATATTTCTTATCCACAATGGTAGCGATGGTAGAATAGGGTTTACCATACAGCCTGGCCAGCTCACTGATACGCACTCCACTTTCATATTTTTCTATTATCTCCTTCTTCACTTCTATCGTACATATATTTCTGTTCCTCTTTGCCACAGGCTTACCACTAGGAGCTTTCCTTGGACCCATGGTAGCTTATTTAGCAGTTGCAAGCACTAAAAACAGTGGAATAATGACAATATACTGGTATGAATGCGTGGGTGTGGGTGGGTGGTCGCCCGCTTGTAAACAATAGCACTGACGCTCCTGAGTGCGCTCAGCTGGGCGCCAAGCGGACAGATCCGGTACGAAAGTCAAGACGAAGCAAACATCGTATGTCACAATCAAATTTCTTACGTTATAAATATCGGTTATCGAAAATAACGTAAGATGATAACATCGTAAGTCGGGGTTCCACTGTACTTACACTTAACTCGTAATGACACGATTGCAAACAAACCACATACCACGGGTATGGTGTAGAAATATACCTAGTTGGATGAATCTTATTGAAGCTAGCTGGCCCAGTGGCTTACGCGACGGTCTAGAGTTCTGAGACTCTCTGACCGCGGGTTCGAACCCCACCCGTGGTATGTGGTTTACTTACACTTACCTTGGAGATGGTGGCAGACGGCGCTCTTGTCAGTGTCCCTATGCTATTTCTCAAACATTGTAGAAATTAAGTTTCTTGTCATTTTCTGTCAATTAATCGCTTAACTTACTTAAGTTTATTCAGGTATACACAAATCCAGTTATACATAGATTATCATACATAGCAGCATATGTGTAGAAAACCTAGGATAACCCAAAAAAGTCAGACAGAGTGACTTATTTCCATTGCTACACTTTATCACTGGCTGGTGCTATAGCCTTTATTGACTTGTGAAGCTTCTTTGGACCCATGGTGACTTTATTTCACAGTGACAATCACTAAACCAGCAATAAACACAAAAAAATTATTGTGAAATATTTGAAAGAGCACGCTGGGTATTGTTTACTCAAGTGTAAACACGGCGAGACTGCCGTCCTGGGCGGAGGCGCGCAAGCGCAGGGCAGGCGGACAGGTCTGGTACGTATCGCTAACCAAGTAAATATCACTACCTGAGAAAAATATTGACCATAAAAAGCAACCATTAATCGAACAAATCGTTATCTGGAATGATCGTTAGCCGAGGGTCCACTGTACATACCTTTATTGAAGGCTCCTAGGAGGAGAGTATTGTTTGGAGTCAGAACAAAATACTCCTTCAATATGAAGCCAATATAAACTCTATACAGCTTATTTATCTATCACAATTCATCTAATATGACTTAAACCATATAAATAACATAGAAACCTCGTATACACTCTAGAATGGATATACATACAGTGGACCCCCAAGTAACGAACACCCCGGAAATCGTACAATTATGTAAGTATAATATTGTAAGTGCTTGTGGAAGTGTATTTTTGGGGGTCTGAAATAGACTAACCTACGTGAAATTATTCCTTAAGGGAGTAAATTCGTTCGGTAATGGCACTTGAGCAGGCTTCTGGGATGAAGTTTTTACGTTACTCAGGGTCCACTGTAATGTCATTACGTATGTGGCTAGTGGTGGCGGCGTCAGGAGTTTGTTTGGAGATAGGACATGATTGTCCTTCAATATGACACTAATATCAACAGTATGGCTTATTTATCTATCACAATTCATCTAATATGACATAATAAACAATATTAATAACATAGAAATATGACATATACAGTGGTATACCTCTACTTACGAGCAGCTCTTAACTCGAACAATTATGTACTGTAAGTGTATTTTTGTAGGTGCTTTTGTGTATTTTTAGGGGTCTGAAATGGATTAACCTAATTTTCATTATTTCTTATGGGAAAAAATTCCTTCGGTGTCGGCACTTGAATAGCCGACTGGAACGAATTTTGCTCGTAAGTAGAGGTACCACTGTACTCTAGAATGAATAAAACATGTCATTACGAATGTCACGAGTGGTGTTGTGTTTGTTGTTGGGTGTATAAGGGCCACTGAAAGATAAGCCTTACATAGTGGTAGTGAAGGAAGCAGCAGAGGCGACGGTGTTGTCAGTCGCCCTATATACCTCAAACAACAATGGAGGAGTTAAGTTTCGTGTCATTTTTCTATCCCTTAACTTACTTGCTACACTGTTAACCCTTTCAGGGTTATTGACGTACTAGTACGGCTTACGCCCTGGGGTTATTGACGTACTAGTACGCCTAAATTCTAGCGCCCTCAAATCAAGCAGAAAAAAGGCTGTTAGGGGCCCCCATGTGATAGAATGGGTTTCGGCCCGTGTGCGTTAAAAAAATCCTGCACCACACAGTGCATAATGAGGGGAAAAAAAAACTCTGACCCTGTTTTTTGGGTTTAAAAAAAGCGAATTTGCAGTCTATTTTCGTATGGTTTTTTGATATATTTCTCCCTTTTTTTGGTCTCATTTGATAGATTGGAAGATATATTACAGAAATAGAGATGATTTTGATTGGTTTGACAATGACAAGTACCTTGAAATTGAGCTCAAAGTAGTGAAAATGTTGTTTTTTTGACGATGTTCAAGAGTAAACAAATCACACCATGCATCCAATACACATCAATTCCAGTTTAAAATTCATGCACAAGTGCTATAATATTATTTATACCATTTACAATGATGCAGTTGTATACATAACAGTAAATCTTCTATTTGTTTGCAGAATAAAAAATTTAAAATGAAAAGAAAAGTAATGTAAAGGGGCCTGGGAAAAGTGACTAATGAACAGAGAAGACGCTATTTTAGTGCCAGGAATGGCCTTGTTTTATTCTGGACCCCATTTTGAAACTGGCATCGTTTGAAATTTGTGTAAATTAAATTGCCATTTTCTGACCACTATTTTGGGTAGTTGTAATTTGGTAAATAGGGGGTTTTTTGTATTCAATTGATAGAAGAAATGGGTTCTAGCAAATAGCTCTAATTTTAGTTGCCTGGGAAAAATTAACCCCCCCCGGAAAACTTAAAGTGGGGGAATCCCCATGCGTTAGTGTCATGGCTGCCGCTAACTTCCAAAGCATAATTCCGTTAGTTTTCGATCAAATTTTTAATTTTGTGGCGTTATGATCGGAAAAAAATTCTCTATCATTTCATAAGAAAAAAAAAATTTTTTTATTTTTTTTTTTAAAATTTTTGGACCCTGAGAACGAGTTTGAGCCCCCTTGGGCCCTGAAAGGGTTAATGCTACACTTTATCGCTGGCTGGCGCTATAGCCTTTATCGAATTCCCGCTGCTTTAGTATTGTATATATTGTAGAATCACTGGAAAAGGCACATTTTCCCCTCAGCCCCCTTTTCCAAAGGGCTGGCACTCTAATTTTCTTTTGGGCCCCCTGGTGGCTTATTTCACAGTGACAATCAATA